>OOFB01025029.1:4517-18335 GCA_900323305.1 Trachyrincus murrayi
AACAGACCGATACTCTCGCTCTCTCTTTCACATACACGCACGCGCACACACACACACACACACACACACACACACACACACACACAGTCAGATCCTCTCATGTGGTAGCCGGTAGAGCAGAGCTGCTGTGGTGGGCTGTGGGTTCTAGGGGGCTAATGTTAATCCTGGGGGGACTTCCCCAATCCCCACACAGAGAGGAGCACAGCTGGAGAAGTGAAGAAGCAGAAGCAGATAGCGGTGGTGGAAGATATCGTAGCGATGGACCGATGGGTTGAACGTGGAGATGAACGGGAAGGGAAGTAGAGAAGGGATTGAAAAGGAAATTAAAATCTAAAACGGGAAGACGGTAGGAAAGATAAAGTCAACGAGTGAAATGTTGTTGAAACCAATGATTGTTGTTATGAGAATACAAGAAGAGAACAAACAGAATATCTTCTAATAGCTTCATGACTTTCCCAAAGGATCAAATAAACATCCACAATCCATGGAAAGCACGCTAAAGCTGCCTAAACGTGGGCATCCCAAACCAGAACAAAACGCAACACGAGCTTACACCCCACCAACAGAGAGCACAGGAGGACAACATGATCCAGACTCTTCAAAAAGACCTCATGTAATATCTGGAAAGTTGGGGAGGCGTGAATGAGGCTTCCTATTAAACTCTGGTCATTACAGGTGGGCTCAGTCTTAGCTTTGTTCCAGTGCAACAACAAAGGGGTTGAGGGAAGGGGCTAAATCAGGATTATGGACAAATAATCCAGATGATATGATCAAACCAATAGAGGGGTTGAACTGCACGAACCATGTGAACATTAAAAGGTTAGAACCGGTAGTGAGGATTACGTGCAGTAAACGCAGAACAAGCCTATCTGCTCAGAAGCATGTATTTTCCCAGGTCTTTTGGTCCATTGAACACAAGCTAATGTAGGCAATGCTTACATTCAAACGCGGGCAGCATACTTCTTGCGGAAAAGAAGTTTGGCCTTAACGTATTCTTCGGCATTTCTTGCAGCTCTTCATTTGGCGGCCGTTAAATTAAAACAGAGCGCCTGAAGCCTGCGCCTGAAGATGTTTCTTTGCAGCTGCTTTAACATGTTTGCTAGTCATGGTTGGCAAACTGTTCGAATAAAGCAACAGACAAAGCCAATAGTATGTTCCTGCAGTACAGGACGCTGCAGTTTCAGGACCGCAGCATTTCTAGGACCCTGTTTTTTTAAAAATAATTTTAAATACTACTTTCTGTCCAAGTACTTAGTTTTAAAGGTATATTCCACCGAAAATACTACTTTCTGCCTAACTACTTATAGTTTTAAAGGTGTATCCCACCCAAATACTACTTTCTGTCTTGCAATTCAACTTGGTTGCCAAGAGTTGCATGTTGGGCAATTTGTGTAATTAGCAGAATTAGCTACTTATCAGGTACAATAAAAATCATATGCTATGGCCCTTGCAGTTACTAGATCTCAACCAGATATTTGAAAAGTTGGAGAGAGGCAACACAAGGACGACTCTGGGGGCAGATTCAAAATTATATATATATTTTATACAATAATACACAGGAACAAGCAACAATACATTAAACAGATTCAACAAGGACAATACAACATCCCCCCCGCCCACACACACACACACACACACACACACACACACACACACACACACACACACACCTCCTTTCCCCATCAGCTCAACACAGACCTTCATTGCAGGTTTCCTGTTCTGGGGTACTGCAGTGGAAGTCCTTGCATCATGTACAGTAGTGCATCAAGGATCTCCTTCTCGGATTGTCATATGCATCTTGAAGAAGAGAGAGCCTAATTGGTCACATTGAACATTTTGAGATCATTTCACAGACTTAAAATTAGGCCCGAACCTAGTACTGGACCAAAAGACATTTTGAATCTTCTGTCCTGGATTGAGCTTAATCTGAGTCCATGATATCACTAGAATAGGCCTACATAATAACTGACTATTAAAAATGCCAAATGTCACATTACAAAAACAATGTCAACATGAAGAGACTGGCTGATAACATGTATTGTGGGGTAAACAGGCAGTCAGTTTAATTAAGATTATTTAAACTTAATTAAAATGGTAAAACAATGAGTATTAAAGAAGCATTACACTGAAGACTGTAGGCTACTGCTGATTTAATGTAGCTGACAGACACAGCAGTGATAATAGATCTAGAATGACATGACATGACATTCTGTAAACCAGCTGTTAAATCAACATTGTTCATTTGAATCCAATTGAAATAAGTCATCTCTTTCTCAGGGCTGGGACTGGTTTCCTCGGTCTCTCCGTTTACCCATCTTCTAACCTGGCCTCGCCTTCTTGCTCGGATCCCAGCCTCTGTTTCCCGCGCCTCTGCCTAGTAAAAGCAAACATCTAACCAGAAGCTACCCAAAATCACCAAATTACTAACAGGAATTACGCTGGGAATGCCATTTCTACCCATTTCAATTCTATGGCTCTATCCTTCTCAACCCAACCCTGGGCAGCCAGGCCCGGCCCAGATCAGACCAGCCCCAGACCAGCAAGGAGGCTACACATGTGCTGGTGAGGTCACTGGTCTCTCCCCATCGCGGTAACACGAGGATGATGGATGCTCTGGCCACTGAGGTTTTTTTCCTTGTGGTTTCCTCTTCGAATCCACCAACCTCTCTCTCTCTCTCTTTCACTGTCCCTCTCTCTCTGTCTCTTTCTTCCTGTCTCTCTGTCTCTCTCTTGCTCTCCCTCTCTCCCTCTCTCTCTCGCTCTCTCTCTCCCTCTCTCTGCTCTCTCTCAGGTTTTGGGCTAAGAGGGGGGTTAGGGCTATATAAGGAAAGCAGGCTAATCTCTGGCATGTGTTCTTTAGCTGGTAGCGGTAACAACAACAGCATGAACCAGTTAACACGGCCATTAAAATATAGCTAAGCTATAGCCGCTAGTCTGTGGCTTCATAAGCTACTGCCAGGAGAAATAACGTTATTCTATATTCTCTTCTTTCGTATTCTATTCTTTTCGTAAAATACTTTACTATACTATACTATATTATATTCAATTCGACGAATTAAATGAAAATACTATTCTATTCTGTTGTGAAATTAATTATATTAATATTATTTTCTGTTTCCAATTCAATTGTAGTTCAATTAAAATAATATTCTGTTCTATGTATTCATATTATCATTCCTGTGGTGTCATGTTCAAGGAATTTGATAAAGTTGCCATGAATACAGTTGGCTACAGTTGTCATAAATACCAAAGTATTTGTGCCACAACAATGTTACCTCGTTAATTATGCCACTGGGTTTTACTTTCATGTCCCAGCAACTCTTAAAAGTGGAAAAACTTCCCCTGATTTCACTTATATACTAACCGACAAACCAACAAACTAAATACAAAACCTGTTAATGTCTTATGATAGAAATCTTTTGAGCCTTGAATGAAGATGGATGGTGAGAGTGGAGGGGTTTGTTATGGACACTTGACTGACCTTCAATCAAATGACGAAGATGAAGGAGGGTAGCACCATATCTAAAGTCAGGTTCAGATCAAAGATTTGCGACGAGACTCACGAGAATCACAACATAACTGCTGAGTGTTGACAACGACAAGGCCTCTTGTTGTCTCAATGGCCGTCTCATTTAATTACTCATCAGCCTGCCTCAGCAGCAGCCCACATAATAGCAATGATGAGACACATCTCTTCTGCCTTGAGACTCATTGACCACTCGTCTTCTCTCCATCCCCTCCATAGCGGTTATAAATATCACTCCTATCCATAAATAATTAGGGTTAAAGGACTAAAATGGTGGCTCCAGGCCCGAGAAGTGCAGAACGTCATAGAGCGCTTTGGGTTGGACTCGTAACATTGTGGGCTGGATTTTGGACTTCCTCACTAACAGGACTCAGAGAGTGCAAGTAAATTAACATCTCTCTGGACTGTCTATAAAATATTATGTACGCCAATGACTGTTGTAGTGACGATACAGTTATAGTGAGCCTGCTGAACAATGCTGAAATGTCTCATGGCCCTGTTTTAAACTAGTTTTTGAATTGGGTGCATTGATTTCAGATGTCACCACCCAACTCCTGCAAACACTATACTTAACGGACAAGATGTTGAGATTGTTGCGTCTTACAAGTATTTGGGCATCTAATTGACAATAAGATGACCTTTGATAGGAATACAGACATACAAAAGCTATACAGAAGCAAGCCAAGTTCCAGGTTGACAAAAAAAAACTCATTAACAAGGGTGATGAAAGTCAGTAGCAAAATGACTGGCACTCAGCAGAAGAGTCTGTACAACAAACAGTTGTTAAAGAAGGCAGAATCCATTATATCTGACAGTACCCCCCGCCCCTGCATTTAGGATTTCTAGGAAGATTCCGCCCTCTGGTTCCTGCCTCAGACAACCATTAGTCAAAACTAACAGAGATACATTCTCTTCAGACCCTCTGCCATTTCACTGCTCAACTCCGTGAAGTACAGGTAGCATCGGTACATTTCCAACCATGCCTGCTTCTCCCTTTTTTTAATGTTGATATACGTTTCTATATAATATTGTAACTTTACACTTATACATGTGTCCACCTTTACTCCTGTATTTATATGTATGTTTATTATGAGTGGTTATGTACGGTTATGTTGTGCTGTTGTCCTTTTATTGCTACTCAATTGCCCCTTGGGGACAAATAAAGGTCTTGAATCTTGAATCTTGAGAACAACCATCGGGTCCCAGCGATGTCCATGTAGCGCCGTGCTCTGTGCACTACCGTTCCACATTCCTATAGACTGATGCTTACCCGTGCACGGGTGTTTAAAACACAGCCGAGACCCCTGTATCCGGTGATAAAGAGGTGGGCTTGTAATGCTAGTGGCTCTGGGTTTGGTTTCCAGTGTGTGAAACACAAGCTTAACATGCAGAACTGTGCTAACACAGTGGGCTCGTGTAAAGACTACAAACAAAAATAGATCAACAGTGCTCAGGAACACGAACGTTTTGAGGATCCATCGCCCGCCCATTTATATCTGAAACCTTGAGGCTTACGTTTAATTTAACTGGACTTTGGAAATGGGCTTTTTTTGTAATAGATATGTGATTTTGTGATTTGGGTTCGTGTTTAAATAAATATATAAACCTTTGGCATGGGCATTTTTTTAATAATGTCGTGGGAAAAGCAAAACAAACCAAGTGGATTTTCCCACCACGCCAATACCCATAGATCAGAATTGTGTTAACCATCTGTGGAGTGTGTGTGTGGTTGGTGGCTGGTTTAAGCAGCCTCACCTGGTCTGAGTCAGGCTGATTTGACTCTGGGGCTGCTGGGTGAGGCTGCATACCTGTGGGGCATTGGCCAATCAAGGCCCACAGGTTAAACCAGCCAGCACCACACACACTCAGGAGGAGCGCTAGCATGTCAGCACGTACCATCTGCTCTGCCTGTTCAAAGCTATCTCAAACTCTGCAATAAACCGGTTTATTGCACGACCACCAACAAAACACACTCCACACCATCTTTCTAGGATACTAACATATTACTTTTCTAAAGTGCTTCATACAAAGGACGGGCCCCACATCACACACACGCACGTGCGTACACGCACGCACACACACACACACACACACACACACACACACACACACATACAATGCATTAGGCTTCAATTCACAAATTATCTTTATATGGCTATAACTTGCGTCTATTCACAAACACACACACACACACACACACATCATTGTGGCATATACACTCACACACATATACACACACACACACACACACACACACACAGCTGTATCTGTTCACAGGGTGTGATGGTGAGATCAAAGCTGTCATCCCATCTTCCCACACCAGACTGGACCACTCACACACACACACACACACATGCCTTCACCAGGATGTAGTTAATCAGAGGCGGTAGGAGCTACTGGAGAGGAGGGAGGAAGTGGACAGAGTCCTGTTCTTAGCCCATACACAGGTGGCGTGACTGTAGTCTAAATATACCACACGCTCTGTGGCAGCCATCTTAGTCTGCCACACAGGTGTACACTGGAGTCCATGGACAAAACAAAAATTACCAGATGAAAACTATTGCAAGGTATTAACTCCATGAACTGACCAAGATATGAACCAAAAGTAAAAAAGCAGCTGACACGGTGTTCAGATGTATAAACTCTGACGTGAAACTAAAAATGAGCCACATGACAAGAGCATGGCTCAGTATTTCACTAACCCACTGACTTAACATACCGTCTCTAGGTTAAAATCAACACAACAACAGTTGTTACCTCAGTTAAAGTAATAAAACAAGAGCTTACTCTTGCCTAACCAACGCAGGACAGTGGTTTAGAAGACAGATTGGGGATGTTGACCTGCAGGCCACAGAGAACCAACTGGTCTGGATGTGGTGGAAGTCTTTGATTCTGGGGACAGATTAAGTAATGACCACAGGCGGGGAGAGTTATAGTTGCTGGGTTTGGTAGTGAGTGACCTGAACCATGGGGGCAGGCTATTCGCTGGAGCCAAAATAACAGGGTGGGGTTGATTCCCAGGCCAGGCCAATGAGTGGTTGTCACCTTTGTAGGTTCAAAAGAAAATTAGTTGTTAAATGATTGAGATGGGGCTGGTTACACCGACACACATACCTGCACGCACGCACACAGCTGCACACATGCAGATACACACACACACACACACACACACACACACACACACACACACACACACACACAGGAAAACGTACTGGATTTTTTCACACACTTGAATATAAACGGTATAATTATCTAATCATTAAACTTTCTGTGATGTTTTCATGTGTGTGTTGGTGCATGCATGCATACCTCTGCATCATTGTGTCCTATTTGCGTCGAGCAGATTAAGTCACAACTGCTAAGTCCCTGCGCAATGAAAGATAGAGACAAAGAATCTCTATGGTTCTGTCCATTGTGTCATTTTGTCTGCAATGACTATACTCATTTCAGGAGAAAAGGTATGATGCACGAGCCCTGCACGCACCCTGAGGCATTTTGTTACAAAGTGGTCGAGGTCAGTGATTTAAAAGCAGCATTCAAAGTGAGGCTGCGCAAGATAAGGGTTTTTTCTTGGCAAATAAGGACCTTAGATATCTCTGTGGCTTTAACAAACAGCCATTCTGAGCTTTCACTGCTAAATTACAACGTCTTGGAGGGTTTTAGACCAACCGAACACAACTGGAATCTTGTTAAAAAAAACAACAACACAAGGAGGTTACTGGAAGTGGAGACTTGAGTTTCGGTAAGTGTTTGTCTGCATCTGTGTTGAGTCACCCCTCTTGGGCCAATCACGCGGAGAGGGTCAAGGGTCAACGGAGAACCCGACATGCCTCGATTGGCGGTAGAGCTTCATTTCCTGTTGTCACAAAAAACCTCTTGTGTGGTTACGAAGATCGGGCACTGATTGAAAGAGAGAGCGAGAGAGAGCGAGAAAGAGAGAGAGAGAGAGAGAGAGAGAGCGTGAGAGAGAGAGAGAGAGAGAGAGCGCACGCGCGAGAGAGAGAGAGAGAGTGTGTTTAACGTCCCCACACGCTCAGTCAGCATGGATCTGTAATGACACAATTGTATCCAGATGATCCGAGAGGGGAGGGGCCGGCCCTCTTTGTTTTGGTCTCTGACCCTCGGCAGACAATCCTTCGCTTTGTCTCGGTCTCTCTCTCTATCTCTCTCTATGTCCTCCCTTCCTCTGCCTCTCTCTCTGTATCCGTGTTCTCTGATAGAAACGAGCAGACCAGGGCAGACACGGGCTCAGACACGACCAGGGTCCTGGGCCGCTGATGTGTTAAACGTCCCTGGGTAGGAGGTAGGAAGTCAGTCGTGAATCACTTTGTTCTTTGACGTTCACTCTATGGGTCTCAGAGCTGTGTCTCATCTCTAAACACGTGGGTCCTTCACTCTATGGGTCTCAGAGCTGTGTCTCATCTCTAAACACGTGAGTCCTTCACTCTATGGGTCTCAGAGCTGTGTCTCATCTCTAAACATGTGGGTCCTTTATGGTGTGTTTTGATAGCCTTTAGGCCATGAATAGTTCTGGCTTACATTAATACTGGACTATTATTAGCGTGAATTATTATACACTTGAATCACAGCGCTGGGAATGGAGCTGTGGTTTCTACCTGTAATCTAGATAATAAACAATTGCACAATGTTTTTTAATAGATTATCAAATAAAATCTTAAGGGTTAAACAAATAAAAGCAGGGCCACGTTGTTGCTATAGCAACTATTCACAACAGAAACACTTGCAGTGTATAAACGTATGTGCGTACTGCGTATATGTGTGTGTGTGTGTGTGCATGTGTGTGTGCGTGTGCGTGTGTGTGTGTGCGTGTACACACATGTGGTATGGTGGAAGGTTTTTATCGAGCGGACTGGGGATACGGTCAACCTTTCCATGAAGTCAGACCATGTCTTCACCCCCCTCAGGTCCAACAGGCCATCAGTGTAGCATGTCGCCGTTCACAGGGGCTATACCACCACCGACTGACCCGCAGACGGATGGATATACAGCACACACTGTATGTTAGGTACGGTCTTTTAATGGTAATGGTAAAAGTAGCCACAACATGAGCAATGATTGATAGGCAAGCATCATCAGTGTTTCTGAACCAAGGTTAACAATGAACAATTAGGTTCATCGACAGTATGGAGTAGGCTATGAGTGAGTTTTCTTCCATTTCATCTCAGAAAGCAGAAAATACATTAAATATCCTCTTCATTTTAAGAGTCCTGTCATTTTACGCAGAATAACAGCTAACGCTAACAACAACAAACAGGCTACAGTACTACAATGACACTACCACACACACAACACTCTCCACCGAAGGATCAAACCAAACCAACCATTTTATTTCTAATTGAAGAATTAACATCAGAAGAAGCCGGTAAGCTAATTGTGTTCGGGAGAACAGAGTGGCCATCGAAGCTCGGCCAGGTTTGCCCGGAGGGAGCACCTGAACATTATTGACCCCATAAAGTCACCATTAACACCAAGCTCCCGTCATCACGGTACTTTACTGCTTTAATTACAGGCGTGGACCATGTCAGGAAGGGTTTATAACTGTGGCGGTAGCTGCTGGCCCCCTCGCAGGGGTCACAAAGGGTCATCGTCACTCTTCTCAGGAGGAAGTTCAGGTCCTGGGAATCTCAGGGAACAGGAATGACATGACGCCAGTAGCTTTGTATACCGTGTAACGTATAGCCACCCGCTATCAGTTCAGTTTGAAGCTCGCAGCTCTTTGCAAATGCTGGTGTCAATTATATGTTCAGTACAAAGCCAGCTAGCTCTATACGAACATTATCATCAGCTAGGCCTATATGTTCAGTAATAAGTGTTTTCTTTTTAATTAAATTAATTGTTTTAGGCATCTGAATAAATTTGATGTTGAATTGAACAAAATCTAAGTAAATTTTTTGCCAATAACCTTAGCAATTACCTACATGGAGAATCATTGTTTGATAGCGTAAAAGAAAAAGCAGTTTTACAAGAAATGTTTAAACTAAATCTAAATCTGCTAAATCTTTAAAACTTGTGTTACTTGTGTTTTACTGTAGGCCCACACTATAGAGATCCAGAGAAGCCAGAAAGTGTCTTTTATAATACATCTGGGGTCTCGGGGATGAATACAATGTGGAAGCCAGAAAGGAAAACTTTTAAAAACCTCATGAGATTCAATCACTGAACCGTAGACCAGAATTACACCCCAAAACACGGTAGCTAGAGCCGCCACAAGATACACGCCAGAGAACATCCGTTCTACATTAGAAATATATAGGAATGTGTTGTCTGTCTTTGATGGCTATTAAAATGCTGACTGCATTCCTTTCCCAGGGATTTTTTAAAAACATTTTCCGTTCATTTCAAACCAACCCGAGAACCACACCAAGATCAACCAGATCAACCAACCAACATTTTTGGCTGAATAAAAAAAAACTAAAAACCTGATGGGGGTTTATCCCCTGCATGCTTCCATATGCTTATGGTCAGACTGCCTGCTTGTGTGTGTGTGTGTGTGTGTGTGTGTGTGTGTGTGTGTGTTTGGCTTGCACACGTGCACATGCGTCCATGGGTATACAAGTACTCAAGTCCCGAGGTATCGTTTAGTGTTTTTTTGGCATTCCTTCGTAGTCGTGTGTGTGTGTGATTTTGTGTGCCCGTTCTTGGCCCTCATTCCTATTGGATTCCACGAAGGAGGCCCTCCTCCTCAGATGTGTGTGTGTGTGTGTGTGTGTGTGTGTGTGTGTGTGTGTGACCATACATGTGCTGTGAGCTGTGGGGCAGCAGGGCGGGTCACCAGGCCCTGATGTGGTGACTCGTGCACCACTCTGCACATCAGGATGAGGCCACGGGGCTGGAGCTAGGCCAGGCTAGGCCTGGCTAGGCCGGGCTATGCCTGGCTAGGCCTGCTAGGCCTGGGGCTGCAGACCAGGCTTCACATGCATGGGAATGCTGCCTCTCTCTCTGTCTGCACGTGTTTGTGTATGTATATGTGGCTGTGCGTCTGTGTGTGTGTGTCTGTGTGGGACCTATATATCTAATGGCTGTGTATGTGTGTGTGTGTGTGTGTGTGTGTGTGTGTGTGTGTGTGTGTGTGTGTGTGTGTGGGAGCGACGGGTTTTGAGGGAGAATTTGGATGTGTTTGTGTCATCGTAACGGCCTGACGATATCAGAGCCAGATGCACTGCTAACCCCAGATGGTCCTCCAGCACTGTAAATCATTTCCTGTGTGTGTTTCACTCTACGAATACGCATCTCTATGTGTGTACGCACAGATTTTTCTACTAATAAGTATTAGTATTATTATTATTGTTCTAAGAATTAGTATTATTAGAATTAGTATAACAATACATTTTATCTGTATAACACTTTTCCAAAAACACAAGGAACATTTTAAAGCATTACATTTTTTTAAATATACATACAGTATATATATATTTCAAACATTAAAAACAGTTTCATTAAAATAGAGCCAGAGGAGTTTTGAAAGGTGGGTCGAATTTAACATATTTAACATATTGACATATAGCTTATTGTGTTACAGTACGTGTGTGTATACAATGTATACAAAAATGGAAACCGAGTATAGCATTCATAAAGTTAATATTCGCTTTCTTTGGTCCAATTTATCTTTGTTTGTATTCATTCAGTCCTTATTGACGGCGACACATGCTTGACCACATTATAGATGCAGTTTCACGGGTCTAGTAATACGGTTGTCATTGTGCTGGCGTGAGTGACTCAATTTACAGCCTCTATAGAGTCTATTGGAACCAGCCGTGGGTGCGTTCTGTTCATTAAACATGAATAACACCAAACAATCAATAACCATTCATGTTCGACGCCACCGCTGCTGTTTTATTTAATTGATGGGATGTATACTGATGGAACCAGTTTCCAGGATAAACGAAGTCATCCAACAAAGAGTAACCTAGATGATCTGAGGTCAAACTTATGTTCAAACTCTTTCCGGCTTGGCTGTCAAATAAACGCCGTGGTTGTAAAGGGGAACTTTTTTTGTGTGTCAAAATATGCAGGTTACCAGTAATGTATATGCCTAGTAGTTACGGGTTTGGGCAGGTTTCCCTTCTTGTCTCTCAAAAATGTAATAAAAGTAACATCCACGGTAATAAAGGTAACTTGCACTAATTAAAGCCTGTCAAGACATCATCATTGTGATGTGAACTACGAGTCCCCTGCAGCCGTTCCGCCTCTAGGTAGGACATATATATATATAAATATATATATGTGCCGTTTTTCCAAAATAGCTTTGTGAAGTGCCGCGCGGTATCGTATATCTGTTTCACAACACACGGTTCCGTAAACTGTGGCCGTGACACATGTCGAGGTTCTCCGCGCGGTTCTGCGGCCGCTGCCCCGCGCGGTTCTCGCGGCGCTCCGCTCTCCGTGCAGCTGCACAGCATCACGGGCCAGTCCGCTGCTCGGCACGACTGTTCTCCTTCCAACACTGAACCCAGCCCGGGGAAACTGGAGTTCACCACCGGTGCTCCCCGGGATCTCACAGCGGTATAAGCAGGCAGTGGCCACCGCAGAGCTGACCCGGGGCCAGACGGGAACACCCATTATGTGGCTTTTCTCCCCTGACAAATATTAAAGACATGGCCTTCTGCTTTTCGCCGCTGGTGTGCCTTCTCTTTGTTTGCGTGCCATGTCGTGGCAGCGGAAATGGAAAATAAATACATAAAATGGATATCGCCACGGACTCATTCATTTAGCTGGTGTTTAATATGTGAGACGTCGAAGACGATTCCTAAAATAAACCAGGCGTGTGCACCCGCCGAAAAAGCACGCACGTGTTTTGTGCACTCAAAAATCTGCAGAAATACTTTCAATAGTTTGGTGGCAACGAAATGGTAAGAGTTGAAAAAGGCATTCTGACGGGCGAGTTGATAAACGGGAACCCCAGACATATTTCACTGCCATTTGAGACGTTTTTCAGGTAAACAAATTCCAGCTGCCTTCCCCTCTGTCCCTCCCTCGCTCTCCCCCGCTCTCTCTCTCTCTCTCTCTCTCTCTCTCTCTCTCTCTCTCTCTCTCTCTCTCGTTCATATCTGATGGGGACTCGCCTAAGTAGCAGAGTTCTTCAAAGCCATTGTAGCAAGTGAGCAGAGACAACAACAACGGCACCGTGGTTCTGAATAGCAGAGCCAGTGCCATGCGGGTTCGTAATAGAGAACTAAAAGGACCCAGATCACCCTGTTCTGGGTCATCACACACACACACACACACACACACACACACACACACACACACACACACACACACACACATAACTCAAAGCGCTTTGCAACTAGTGCCTCACATTCACCCATTCATACACACATTCATACACACATTCATACACACATTCGTACACACATTCATACACACATTCATACACACATTCACACACCGACGTCGGTGTCAACCATGCAAGCCAACAGCCATCTCGTCAGGAGCAGTTAGGTCAGTGGTTCCCGGCGTGTTTTGACCCGTGACATTCTTACATCTTACGTTTCGTTGTGCATCTGCTTCCCCACACATTGTTTTAACGCAATCAACGTCTGCCCGTAATATAATCACATCCCAGTGAAGTAGTAAGTAGTCGTTTGCTTATGGCTACGAATCATTAGTTGGTATGAAATCACTTTTGGTATTTAACAGTAACACTGTTTACAGTAAAAAAAAATAAAAAAAATCGCTAGATTTCACAACATGACTCCAGTCCAGTATTCATTCCAGTTACAAAGTTATCACACGAGAAGGAAAAACACACCGATCACACCTTGTCGTGTACGCATTGCTCATAGGTGCCGGACCGTATAAAACAAATAAAGCGCTGTTCGCGGTTTGAGGAGGTATATTGAGTGTGAAGAGCACAGATGGGAGGACTTGGTGTGATGGAGTGATGTGTGTGTGTGTGTGTGGGGGGGGGGGGGTCCCCAATGTCTCTTCCAGACTGTTGTCAGGTGATGAGTTGGTTCCTGGCGGACACCTTAGCTCCGGCACCCTGGGCGTCATCACGGCAGTCATTCAAGACACTAAACTGCATGTATTGTTTATGGTGGAGGGGAGGTTTTGTAGACAGGTCTTAAAGATTGTGTGTGTGTGTGTGTGTGTGTGTGTGTGTGTGTGTGTGTGCATGCGTGCATGCATGTGAGAGAGGGTAATAGAAAATGAGCGATAGAGTGAGTCGTTGAGGAGAGAGAGTGTGTATGTGTGTGTGTGTGTGTGTGTGTGTGTGTGTGAGAGAGAGAGAGAACGACTAAAAAATAAGTGCCACAAATTCAAACTCA
>OOFB01025030.1:6188-19421 GCA_900323305.1 Trachyrincus murrayi
TGAATCAATCTGAATTGGGCCACTGTGATGCGAGAGTTCTGAAAGACATTGTGCAAAATAGTCTCACAGCCCATTTACATGATTGTCAATCTTACAAATTTTACGCACATCAACAAAATAATTACAAATCATGGAAGTGTATACATACAGCGTGTTTTACACTTTGCATATTTGCGTCGTAACTGATGAATAGTTGATGGAATCTTTTTCTCCAATTTCTGCTTTTCAGTGTTTATTCATTTCACACATTTCACCTAAAAGGACCTTTACTTTCAAAACGTTTCACGGTCCAAGTGTTCCCCAAGCTGCACTAGAGGGGAGCTCAGCGACAGGAAGGGAGGGGCTACAGCCCGTTGAGGGTGTCATGCTGATGGGACGTATCCCAGCATGCTTAGCTTGGGTGAATATTACAATTCCCAGAAGATGACACACATCCCCTACGCAACACAATCATTGTGTAATACTACAGAACTGTTACGATACTTTCTGATTTCACCTCGGTCTGATGCCGATCAACCATCAATCATGAAGAACATCAACAAGTGTCAACACTTGGCCCTTAACCTCAGACCGCGTAACAGTGAAAATTTTACTTTTGTTTAATACAAACATCGGTTGGAGTATCAGCACTATCAATGTGCGTCTGTGTAGGAAGTAGTTTCAATTGTCAAGAGGCCAGACTCTCGTATGTGTGTGAAAGCGCGGCATTACTTGTTAAAGTGCTTTGAGTAGCCATAATGGCTAGCAAAGTGCAGTGAATGCAGCATATTTTAAATATCAATTACCCGTTTCACAAAATGCATCGTCGATAACGGACACATTAGAGCAACAGCGAAACATACAAAAAGCGGGCTGAACATATTCACACATTCCATGTGACAGCTTAAGAACATCCAGCAAGGACTGTAGAACTGAGGCTGAAGTACAAATAATGTTTATCTGTGCACGTATTTCTCCATGGCCTTCACTGAACTCCTTTTTCAGGATGTGAAACCACAAGCATTAACAAAAGAAAAGTAGTCTCGCTAGGAAACGTTAAACGGAGACGAAAAGTTAAACCGCCATTAAAATGCAGATAATTTGAGCCTGTGGTGTCTTGTGTGAGAGAGATTACAGAGCAGCAAGCCAGTGCGTGCTGACTGGACGCCAGGTACGAGTCTTCAGCCTGTTCAACTGACAGACACTCCTGCTCGACTGTAATGTCAGCAACTTTTTTTTTTTGTCTCCTGACGTTTAGACTAAAAGCTGTAATCCGCAACATCGCTCTCTGTCAGTTTTTCCAGCCATCCTGGCAGGCAGGGTAGACACATTAAGACTGTGAGATGAGCTTCTTTAGGGCAACAGTAAACCAGCATCTGTACACTAATAAAATACAACCGCACACCAAACAGATTGAAACAAATGACCAGAAAAACACTGATCCAGTGTCATCTTCTCACTCGCCTCTGAACTCGGAAAAGCCCTCCAATTGGGAGAAGGTGACTTAAAGGAGATTTTATGAGGCGAGAGAGTCCTCTGTGTTGATGTGCACGTTTATATTGAACTCCTACTTAGTCTGATAGCATAGCCCAGCTATGCTCAGAGGCCGCTCACAATTTTATGACTTATCTGTACCGAGCGTACCGTTGAGCACGTCAACTGCACCGTGTACGTCTCAATTTAAATGTTTTTTTTAAAATAAATAAACATTTCTAAAATACATAGCATACCATAGGCTGCACTGCTGGGCAAGGCAGCTCCCATTCCAAGTAGCCAATCGCGTTATTCACAGTAAAACTACACACCGGAAAACAAGAAAATGTGTTCCAATGGAGGCAGTTGCCGTGTGTGCGTAAGTTTGACATACATGTGAACACATTTCAACCAGGACTTCCACGGTACCCCATCTCTCTACCCCAGCGTTCTCCCCAGTCTCCTGGCGTGGGGCCTCCACAGTGGGAATGTGGTGGTTGAACCTCAGGCCCATTATGCAACCTCTGTAGGGTATTCATTTCGGGGGGGGGGTATACTACTCAGCTACTTTGAGGATTGAAGCTCCCATCCCACCACCACTGGTTAATGTTCTGGGACCATAATTGATATGGATGCTAAAGCTGGGGGCATTGACGCAGTGATCAACTCACATACGACACAGGTCTTTCAAAAACCGCCAGTGTTTGATACAGAGGGGGACGGACCGCCAAACAGAGGGATGAGGATAATCTCCACGGTGGATAGTGATCATCCCCCCCCTCTTCTTGGCTCTGGTCCTAAGCTCCATGGCATGTTCACGTTAGCTGCAGTGGCCTGCATGCAATGATTAATGACACGCACACTTGCCACAATTGACACGTTCCGTGCACCTAGCGCTTCTCAGCAGTATCTGTGCACGTTTGTGCGTGGTTGTGTGTTCTAGCAACACTATATATTAGTGTAGGAAATTTACTTTTTTAACAAGGGCCACTGTGTAATACATTCCGGGGGCATTTCTATGTTGCATGACAGACCAACATTAACTGAATCCAATGAACAAACCCGCTTTGCAAATACAGAGGAAAAAATACAGAAGTTAAGTCTTTATTTAAACAATGTTTAGGGGCAAAATGCCCTGAGCCCCCGTTAATTTCTGACCTTACTATAAATACTTTAAAAACAGCACTACAGTTCAGCACAGGAAGACGTGCAACACTCAAAGAGCTAACCCGCCTTGACAAAAGAGCTCTTCAGATTGTTGCCTGCAGCTAGAACAGTCCTCGCTGGGAATTACTGCTGCCCAAAGGCAGACTCTTCAGCATAAGGAGAAGTGACCTAAAAAAGCTAAAAGAGAAGAAAAAAAACCTAATCTATAAAGTGAGGCAGCATCAAAGGATGATTGATACGAGCACAAAGTCTCTCGCTAGCTAACACGCTTCCTAGTAACGAAGAGGAAATAAAGATTGAACCACACACACACACACACACACACACACACACACACACACACACACACACACACACACACACAGGGGGGGGGGGGGGGGGGGGGATTATTAAGATTGCATTTAAATCCTGAACTCAGGGAAAGTCACTGTATGTTCTAATATTGTGCAATCTCATCACTGAGGATAAGGTGATGAGAGAAACGCTCAAATTAAGCGGATTATCTTTTCCCCCAAAGAGAATAACTTCAGGGTTTGGGATTTGAAGGTTAATGAAGCTGAAGTAGTGAAAGAACAGTGTTGCATATTGATTTGTTTCCTCATTATGCCGTTACGTCAGGATCATTAGCCAACACTTTCTCAATCCACCTGGATGCTATGTAACAGAATACACAAAGATCAGTCTAAAAACAGCAGTTAGCTTGCACTTCATTCAGAAAGGCATGGATTCAAACGACTGGAAGGAGGAGACAGTATTTCCCATTCAAAAGCACATCACATTAAATACTAAAACAACCCAATTCTCTTTTCTGATTGGCTGAAATCGTGCTGGGTGGCGATGATGTCAATGCCACACAAGTCATACATACAGTCATGTCAATTTCAACTGTCACCACGTTTCACAGTTTGCTGGTGCATCCAGGGTAGGATGCAAGCGATACTTTGCATTAAATACAAACATGGCGTTTACCTTGAGCACTTCCCCTCGTTTAAAGCTAAGCTCGTCGTCCGCAGTGGCTTTGAAATCATATTTGGCAATGGCCTCCATGGTCTTCTGTGGCAGGTCGAAAACCCTGGTTTGGTTGAGGTCGTTGATGCAGGCGTCTGGCTCAAAAATACGAAAAAATAAACATCCACGGAGCTGTGGTCGGCTATTCCACTCCGAGTCGCTCCTACCGACTAGGACCCGTTGTCTTAGGCGTGTGGCCTCACATACAAGTCAAGAGGTCGCACCTGTAAAACAAAAGCTACACTTAGACAAACATCCACTGGTCTGTCAGTCATCCTTCAGACAATGTAATCTAAGAACACAATTAAGGCCTCCTCGTCCATATTCTATTCGTTATTCGCCCACGAAGTGGCCGAGCTCCATCACTGATAAGACGGGTCTAATGGGACTGTCGCCACGGCAGCTGGTCAAGCCGTGGTACCAAGCGGGTTAATTGGTTTAGTTAGCCCGGTGTAAGTGGATACTGGATCGCTTTAGCTAATGACATTCTGCCGTTCAGCTTTAATGGCATTGGGGGCTGATTGCGTAAACAAGAATCCGACTTTGATGTGAATTCGGTGAATGACGTTTCTGGATTACTGAATGAACGTGTGCGTATATTCTGGATCGTACTTTGGAGTTTAAAAGAGACAACCACTTAAAGTGACCCCCCTGAGTCTACAGTTTTGAGGGCACGATTCTCTTCAAAGTTATTGACAGCCAGGGTAATATAGTCACTGTTATTGTTATCCTGAATACGGTTCTGGTGTCAAATATTTAGCCGTAACGCATTTTGTATGAGCCCCGAGCATACACAAAACACACATACCATTCTACTTAAAACCAGGAAACACAAATCATCTATAATCAAACAATATGCGTCTACTATTCTCGCAAGTTCCGATGAAAGCCTTTTCATCTGGCAAAGAGAAAAAAAGACTGCGCCCAGTGTGAGAGATGCTAGAGCTAGCATGGGTGCTAACATCTGAGCTATGTCCCCCCCCCCCCGATATCTCCATCACAAATCACGTACACACAATGTTGATCAGTAAAACCAAAGGTGGAAACAGACACAATAATGTTCTGCTTAAACGCCACAAAACCCCCAAATAACAAAAACACCAGGCGGCCACACAAGCTCCCGTAGAGGGGCTGTCTCTCTTTGCTACTCAGGGCTAGCATCGTAGCATCGTAGCCTCTGGGTGGGCTAGCCTCCACTTAGCTTAGCTTCCGTCGTCAGAAGGAAACCAAACTACTACAACTTACGTGTCCGCTGAACGTGTTTTCACACAGACGCGCCAGGACAAGATGCTGTGTTTAATATCCCACCTCGGTGTGTGCAAACGAGCGCCCGTGTGATGCTATCCGGGTGGTTTTCGGTTGTGCCTCTCGAAAGATAAAAGAAATCGGACGTACGCCTTAAAAAAAAATCGCGTTCGCCCGAACTCGGAGCCTCTTCTAGAAGTGGCTGCTGCTGCTGCTGCTGCTGCTGCTGCCGCGAGACGCTTCGGCGGGGCTGGTTTCCGCTTCCTCTCGCGAGCCTCTGAAGCTGCCCTGCTGATGCACGAGCCTCTGAAGCGGGCTACTGATGCACGAGTCTCTGAAGCGGGGCTGCTACTGATGCTGGTTCGGTGCTTTTGGTTTGTCTAAGGGGCTTTTTGTTGACGCTGTCAACAAAAAAAAACATAAGCCGATTTTCCCCTGTGATGTTTTTCCAATTTTTGTTGTACATTTGGCGTTTGATATGTGATATTTCTCTCGAATCAATTATTTCTCTCAACGCAATATATATATTTTTTTAATATCATTAATTAATTGTCATTGTCTAGAGCCTTATGTGTCAGGCTCAATTAGGCGAAGCGATTTTAAGTACGAAACACGGTCATTCTCGAAGGCGGTCAATACAGGAGGGAGGGTCTGTCTTGTCTGTCGTTATCACATGCATCCCACGAGGGTTGCCTGCTTCTATGTTTACTTTCTTATTATTCGTCTTTGAAATGTGTCCGCATACATTTCTCCTCTGTGTTTACATAGCCTACGTATTTAGTGGTGTTCGTGGGGTGCGTCTGCGCAACATGCTTGATCTTCTCCTGTCAACGGCTTTAAAACTGTTGAAAACTTCAACCCACACGCGTCACTTTTATTCCGCTGCACGGCGTGCGACGCAACACACAGCAGATGTATAAAGAACTGGGAAAGGACGACATCTAGCGAAGCATCGTGACTGCTGTTAATAAGGACAATAATAATAATAATATCTGCGGATGTGATAAGATTACAAATGAGTCATGTTTGGGTTTGGCTGGGTGTTTTATTTCTGTATTTATTCAGTCGGTTCTTATCACATCAACATTTTTGTGACCAATGTTTCTTATCTTGATGTTACAGGCAACTCTTATCTGAGTTGCGCCCCACATGATCTGCCTATAACGAGTTACAGTTATTAACTCGTTAATAACAGTTATTATGGACTCGGAGAGAACGGACAGTCCGATAACCCCGACCCTATTCCCGTGCTGTACTGTTCGGTTTGGTGTCATCTGTGTAGATGGAGTAGAGTAGATGGACTATACATGGACCATTAAAATGATCGATTTTCCAACAGGGAAAACTACAACGACACTATGGTTGAGTCACGGGCGTATCAAAAAGCTATTGTAGACATTGAACACCATGGAATAATGAATTATGCTATATTTCTCTACCCTGTTTGATTTAGTGGTGTGCTGTGGAGCTGCGCCTGGACTTTTTCACACGGCAGTGTACGGGACCAATGTCTTTAGGTGTGTGTGTGTGTGTGCATGTGGACGCAATTATGATCATCTGTGCTGTTGGTGTTTTTTAAAGAACACGATAGTCATCCGTGCGCTCCGAGGAGAATGTGCTTCATTTAACTATAGGCTGGGCATATATTGTTGACGCGTTGTTGCGCGGACCTAATCACAGCCGTATTTGAATATTTAATTGGAGGAGGCTGTTGCTCTAAAGGCAACGGCGTTGCAAACTGAAGATGGACTTTGGGAATATTGCGAATTCTTCTTCCTTATTGCCGAATTCGTCCGAGATTCTAGAAGGTAGGCTATGCTGTTTAAAAATATATTTTCCAAACGGATAGGCAACAAATAGGATTAAAACATTAAAACATTTTCTTATTGGATACGTCTTTAATAATCAAATAAAACCATAATAGGCCTAATTAATTCATAATTACGCATAGGACTACGATTTGCATTATTTGGAAAATGTTGTAATTTGATTTATTTGTGAACTGATTTCAGCACAAAAGGGGCATTCCTACAACAACGTGTTGATGGCGAGCATTTTTGGTTTGATCTGCTTTTTGGGGATAATCGGAAACGCCATCGTTCTTTACACCACCGTGAATAAGATCAAGTTCCGCGCGCAGCAAACCGTGCCGGACATCTTCGTCTTCAGCCTGTCCGTGGTTGACCTCCTCTTCCTCCTCGGCATGCCCTTCCTCATCCACCAGCTCGTGGGGAACGGCTCGTGGTGCTTCGGTGGCACCATGTGCACGGTGATCACGGCGCTGGATTCCAACAGTCAGATCGTCAGCACGTACATCCTGACCGTGATGACCCTGGACCGCTACCTCGCCACAGTGCACCCCATCCGCTTCAACCACCTCCGCACACCGTGCGCGGCCGGCGCCGCCGTGGGCCTCGTCTGGCTCTTCTCCCTGATATCCATCACGCCCGTGTGGATGTACGCGGGCCTCATGCCGCTCCCGGACGGCTCCATGGGATGTGCGCTGCTGCTGCCCCACCCCGCCACCGACACCTACTGGTTCACCCTCTACCAGTTCTTCCTGGCCTTCGCGCTGCCCCTAGCGGTCATCTGCGGCGTGTACTTCAGAATCCTCCACAGCATGTCATCCACGGTGGCCCCGCTGTGCCAGCACCGGCTGCGGGCGCGGACCCGCAAGGTGACCCGGCTGGCGGTGGCCATCTGCCTGGCCTTCTTCCTCTGCTGGGCGCCCTACCACACCCTGCAGCTGGTGCACCTGGGCATCCAGAGGCCCACGCTGCTCTTCGTGTATGCCTACAACATCGCCATCAGCCTGGGCTACGCCAACAGCTGCATCAACCCCTTCCTCTACATCCTGCTGAACGAGACTTTCCAGAGGCAGCTCATGGTGGCCATGCGTCCCAAACACCGCCTGTTCCGGGTGGAGCCGGCGGCCGAACACCTGGCTCCTGAAGGCCCCGGCCAGCCGCCTGGCTCGTGCTCCTTCAACATGCTGCCCGTCAGCGTGCACTGAGCCGACCGCGAAGATCCTTGAGCTGAGGTGTCATCGTAGGACAAACACGGGTGTCGCTCATCACATGAATTATGGGTCTGCTCCTTTTATGTACCAGGGCACGGGTAGACTAGTGAAGATAACATTGACAATGGACCCTTTCACAGAGCTGTCATAGCAGGGTAAACACAGTGTAGCCCCCAACTTTAACATTGGGTAGGTAGGCAGGTGTTTCATCTATGTGTGTCAAAGCAGCAGCATGCGTGTGTTATCCACCTACTACCCGGGCCCTGGTACATACAAGGAGCAGACCCATAATTGGTGAAATGAGCCAATGAACACCTGTGTTCATTGACACCTCTGTGAAAAGGGTCTACTGGCACACAATGCAGGTGGGCTTGCTGGACCATTTATGTTTTATTTTCCACCATTCATGGTGGATTATCATCAAGGTTTCAATCCCCAGGCAATCTGACATTCACCCGTTCACCTTTGAAGAGGAACAGCGAGGGGCTGCAGGAATCATTAGAATTTATTTTTTTGAGAGCCATCGGGCAGAAGAGGCACAGAACCTTGTTTGGTTTAAAGACCTTGAACCCCTGCCCAACATGATCCATCCAGATTTGATTTGCAGTTGCAGATGACAGATTCCATCCATCAATCATCATCATCATCACATCATCATCATCATCATCATCATCGTGTAACCAGATCAGATTAATTATTGCTGAGCTGTTGAGGTGATGTTTTCCGACACATTAATTACATTCATCTTGATCAGTCACACAGCCATGGAGGGTCGCGGTAGGTACTTATAGGGTTTCACCGAGAGCCGCTAGCCAACACAAAGTCGTTCCTCTCGGGAGTCTAATCAAGGGTTAAACATGCCTGCACCCAGAAAGAAACCGTAAAAAGCGTGATCGTAAATAGCGTGTTTTAAATCCGTCTTTCGGATGACATGTTAAACCGAGGTCCCGACTCCCTGTGGACACTAAATATCCCATGGCACTCGTTGCAAGAGGAGGGGTGCTAACCCTGGCCCAACCTCATCATCCCCTGGTCTTTAATTGGATAGTTCCATTATTCAACTCTCCACTGTGATAGCCAGCGTGTGGTGAGCGTTCTGGTGCTTCTTGCTGCCGGCTACACACGGGTAGTGGATCATGTGTGATATCCCACACACACACACAGATACACACACACACACAACACACAAACTTTGAGTGCCTTTGGAAAGCACTGTATAAATACAATGAATTATTATTATAATTATGGAAAAATAGTATACCAATAAGAAAATGCCTCCTGTGTTAGTGTTAGCCTAATCTCCAATCCAGAAGTTCGACAATGTTATAGCCGAACTTCTGGGGGGAGACTACACAGCGATTGCCGGAAACCAGCAAGTGCGAGGGGTGGAGTTACGCAGGGTTTCCTGTTTTGTTACGGAGATATTCGTCCAGACTCGGAAAGAAACTCGTTCGAGAGTGGCAAGATGGAGGTTTCAGAAGATGATTTTAACACCCTGTGAATTTATTATTTTAGAATTTCAGTGTAATGGTTAGTACAGTGGTGGGAAATCTTGTCGTCGCAAGGGAAGTGATGCATTCTACATATCACATTATCAAGAAGACAACAACCCCCAGCGAAATCCACAGAACGAACGCTGAATCCAAAGCGACTGAAAGTCGACATAGTAGTTAGTAGTTAGAAATATGACATAGTAGTTAACAACAAGAGTAATTATTGGTGCCGCGTACGACAGATGGAAGGAACTGAAAGACCGGTTGATGATCCACACGCATGCCGAAACGGCATCATTTCATTTCATTACATTGAGTTGCATCACCTGCATGTGCTAGTCATTTTAAGTCATTTTAGTAATGTTTTTGTACTAGTTTATTTGGGGAGAGATTCACAGCAAAAACGATTGCCATGGTAGCCTCCATTTTTGAATAAGAAACAGAAAGACTATTATGAGTGAGGAAGACGGGTGGTCGCATTGTGTAAAAAGTATAATGTTTTTAACTTTCTTGTAAGCTATGGTTATCGATTACTCACTGCTGTTGGGGTCCATCAATAGTGCATGAGTTCACAAGATGCGTGACCTATTGAATAACATCACAGTACACACCACAGTACACAGTTCGACGCCAGTTATCGAGCGGGAGATGCATAATTTACTGTGCATTTCTGATGCTTGCATGTCTTGTTGTTTAGGTAGCTGGATTATAAAATAGCCTCGCTCAGTTCCAGGAATTGTGGTGGGACGTGCAGTTTTTCATCACCACCAGAGTGGCCGCTTTAAGATTTGTGAGACTAGTGTTAGTCCAACAGTGCAAATATTGACAGAGTATTTCAAGATCCTTGTCTGTCTTTTACTGTGGAGACAGAGGATTTTGAACGAGTTTGCACAGCAAACCCATTTGCATTTCCATGAACTGTGAAATTACATATTCACAGTTTTTATTTCATCTAGCTAATTTCCATGAATACATTCAGGGCCAGGACGTAGAATCTCAATGATATGTCACTGAGAAGACAGTATACAAAAACAAAAACAAACAAACTGATTCACTGAGCCCAGCGCGAGACTATGATTACGAACTATAACCCACTGGGTTTTGTATGGGTAGGTCTGTCCAGAGGGTGGACAATCAGCATCCATTAGATCACACAAGCGTGCTACAAAAAAACCTTTCTTTTGTTTATTTTCTGTTTTGCTCTTAGTTTTTTTGGGATGGAGGTTGTGTGTGAGTGGATGGGTAAGTGGGTGGATGATGGATGATGAGCAACGGTGGTCGAGGTGGTCAAGGACCGGCGACCGACCACGTGCTTTGCACCTGTTTATTCTGATGGAGAATGTCTTCATCAGATTGGTGTCTGCAATATTAGAGAACTGTTCACAGAAAGAATACAATTTTCTCTCAACAATATATTAATATACCCAACATGCATCAATATATACATGTAGACATACATATACGTGATAATAGTTATTAAATTACATCACAAAGTTACAAAAAACTTATAGAAAATGCATATTCAATGTGTGTGTGCAACCTGCACACAACACACAATACAATGCACATTGTAACCTATTCACACTAGGGGCAACATACCTGGATGAAGACAGATAAAACGGGAGAATGTCTTCATCAGACTGGTGTCTGCAATATTATCTGTGTTTAGCTGTAGCACTACTTTATTTATTAAGTCCTCTTTGTCTGAACAGCCACATAGCCTCGTGTCCAGGTGCCAGCTCCCCCTCCACCCCTCCTACGTCCGGGTTACCTGGCCCCACCCTAGATTACGTCCGCGCCCAACATTAACTATGATATAACACAATCTCCAAGGTAAATAAAATAATAATAAGCATTCACTTTCCAATTCAATACTACCGTAATACAACACTAGCCACCAGACTTACAACGTATGGACGGTTCGCTAACTAGCTAGCGTTAGCATACAAAATGTGGTGAAATCAAACATTTGTATAAAACTATTATTAACATAGTAACATTACAGAAAACCATTGTACCATATACTGGTACAAATATCATATGAAATGCATTAGTTTTTTACTATATTTTGCAAATTTTCTTTCATGAAAATACTTAAATGCAAGGAACACGTATAACTTTGTACCCATCACAGCAGTCAAGCAAATGCTCTTCTGCTCGGCTACGGAGACAAAACGCAGCTTCTACTCCGGCTGAGGAATCACCACTTGGACAAAACACATTGGCATTCATCAGATCGGCAGTACACCATAACATTAAAGAATGCTCCATTATGACAAAACCTTCCTCCGGTGTTCGGGTCAAATCTGACCGATTTACAACTTTTCCAAAATGATAAATATTGTGTTTTTCATCTGATTGCCTCAAGGCCTTATGTCTTTCTCCACACTAGACCATTTGAACATATACAATTGTTGATCACCACTTTAATTTAATTTTGAGTGGTTTAGTCAACTTTGTCACACCTGTGCTGTTCCGGGTCTAAAATGGCCGCTATAAGAAATTAATTGGCAAGACTATATTATGTTCATCCAGCAGATGGAAAATATCCCCATACACACACCCACTCACCCACAACCCCCTCACCCACCACCCATCCGCCCCCCACCCTTGTGGTTGATGGCATTAAGCTTTAGCGTGGGAACATGTGATGTATTCAAGTAGGCCTATATGGGACATGAAAATGTCATTATTTAACAACAAAGAACTTTCACAGCAAACCCATGAATAAATTATGAAATTTCAGCAAGTTCCCAGGAGAGAAAGCAGACCAAAAAAATTAATTAAAGTCTGTAAAAGGCAACAATAAAGACAAACTGATTTCCCATATCTCATGTCTCTCCACAGTCAGATCATCACATTATGGGATAAGATCGCAGGGGCTGGGGACCAAGCAACCCACAGAGAAGTCAGGAAACAGGAGAATCAAGAGGTGTAGAATAGATACGTATCAGAGATAACGTTCTGCAAAGCTGTGTTTCAGAGATAGCATGGAATTAAATGTCAGAGCAATGGCTGATCGCCAACACAAATACACACACAACCTGTTAGCTGCTAGAAAGAGCCCCGAAAAACTAACGAAATACCTACCTTGAAACGGTGTTCTGAAATAGCTTTTAGTTATGACTCCTACTGCTTTTATGCAGTTCAGTCCAGCCCGTTAAACCGGGGAAAAAATTCTATGTCATGTTGTTCATTCTCACCTCTAAAATGTAATGTGATTAATATTATATAAATTTATGTAGTGCAGTGCAGACACAATTCATTTTGGTTGTTTAATTGGTTTGGATAGACCTACTTTAGACTACGGTAGGCCTATAAGAACGGTGATGTCTTTACCATGAGTAACCACGGCAACATGACTCTGTGTCAACCTTGAATTAATTCGATGCCAGTGGCATTAACAGGTGTGTGATTAAGTGTGTGTGTGTGTGTGTGTGTGTGTGTGTGTGTCACTGATGTCATATGGTCAGACTAATTCAACCTGACTTTGTGGAGGTAATAATAATAGGCTGTTGATGTTGTTGTCATTAAACAATACACAAGTTGCCTCTAGTGCTCTATTAACAGACAAAATAACTTGTAATAAGCTTTTCTCCGCTTGTTGTAGCCCCTGTGTGTGTGTGTGTGTGTGTGTGTGTCAGGAGTATACATCAATTTTGGAAAGCCTTTCCCTAGAAGCACCGCTGGTCTGTTCCTATCGGCCGCGTTCCCGGTAGGCACAGATGTGGACTAACGATGTCGTGCAGGAGTCAGGTGAGGTGCTTCCTGATTCCCATGATGCACTGCACTACCCTTGTTCTTTACCTGAGACCTGAAGCCTTGACATACCACATGGCCACACCTCTC
>OOFB01025035.1:0-15000 GCA_900323305.1 Trachyrincus murrayi
TTGAATGTATTGGCACGTTGGTGTATTCTCTCTCTCTCTCTCTCTCTCTCTCTCTCTCTCTCTCTCTCTCTCTCTCTCTCTCTCTCTCTCTCCCTCCTCCTGGACCTCCTCTCCATGGCCCGGACGGTTTGGAAGCGGGAGATGATTTCAACCCTCCTGTGTGTATGAAAGTGGAGCAGTCTCTCCCCATCTCCCTCACTTAAGGCGCTGCAGTGTTAAGTGGGTCCTGTAAATCAGGCTGGAGAGGGAGAGGATGTGTCCCATGGGGGCCAAGCTCACACTCCCAGCACCCTTCAGGCTGAGCTCATCCGGACACTTTAATTAAAGAACTGGTCAATAGTGAGGGAAAAGGGAAGGTGCTAAGGGGTGTAATCTGTAGTTTATACAGGCGAATGTGCCAATACACACACAGGACTGGATTATAGAGGGCATTGTATTCACTGTGCTACTTTTACTTTCAAATATCCGGAGACTGGGTCACGTTTTCTGTATAAAATAGCAGGGTTGGTAGATTTTTAGTTGTCAACATAGGAATCATAATTTATTAACATTTACACGGTTTTCCCTTGTAATTATGCACACTAGATGTAACTGTAGTTTCAGAAAAGGTGTAAATGTGAAGAAGTAATTCATATGAATGAATAATTCATTGCATTTGCATTTAAGACACCCGAAGCACTTTACATAGTGTGTGTGTGTGTGTGTGTGTGAGATCTCACACCTGGGTGATGCCCGGCAGCCCCATGCTCCACGCTCACCACACACATGGTAGTAAATGTCGGCTGTATTGAAGTGTATTGCGCTCCTCTATCTTAGCAATAACTAGTTTGCTTTCTTTCTATTCAAATATGTAAACACAGAAACAGTATGCAGTTATCAACTAATATTGACTAAGCCAGTAGCCTATACCGCCCCCTTGTGGTAAGAGCAGTGCTCGATGTATCCGATCTGAGGTAGGACACTACAATAAAATGTACAACTACATAGGCTGTAGCCGTATTTGTAATATATGTACATTTCATTAATTAAACGCTGGAAAAATTAAAATAAAACATGCTCTTGTGATCACTGATAACGGAGACATGGTCTGGAGGGCCATCTGGTGGAACAACGAGCGAATTACAACATCTCCCACATAACTGGCTCCTTGGTACCGACACGTGTAATAGGAACACTACAACTTCCGGTGTATTTTACTGACAACGTGTAACAGGAACATTACAACTTCCGGTGTATTTTACTGACAACGTGTAACAGGAACATTACAACTTCCGGTGTGTAATAGGAACATTACAACTTCCGGTGTATTTACTGACAGGACATGTAATAGGGACATTAAAACATGGTTGTAATAGTTGGAGGACAAGAGCATGTTTAAAATTAACACATTTATTCAAGTTTGAGGCCCTGATTTACAATGTCTTTCTATGTTCAAAATGGATTTTAGCTGAACTGTGAAATGACAAAGATGGCGGTCATTACATTTCTTATAGAAAAAAACAAGCACTTTTTTTTCCTACTCTTTACAAAACAATATACAAAATCCTTGAAATTATGTTTATTAAGGAGATCAAGAAATGCATACAAAAAATAAAACAAGACTAGCCATGAAGACTACACTAAAAGGATAGGAGGGGGAGGCAAGTGGCAGCTCCTAATACAATTTATAATATATATTAACTTCATACGCAGTAAAAAAGAAAACAGTTTGCCTTTCACGTCATCTAACAGCATGAAAGCAATGACCATCTACCTACCATCAAACGTTCGTAGTTCTACCAACTGTCGAACACGTTTGTCCTTAACATTTGGACCTAGCATCTGTAAGTATCCAGTGTGTACAGATCTGTTGTCGTGGTGGTGCTGAAGAGTCGACGGGGAAAGAGACGTTGGTTACAACCATCATCTTCACTGAAGATGCCAGAGTAGAGATCACAAGACACGCCATTCCAGAAACGTTTGGCTCACAGTCCCGACACACGAGGATATTGGAAGTTTCTTTAAATAAATCATGTGTGGGGGAAAAAATACAATACATTAAAAACCCAGAGATTTGGATGGCCAATCTATCTCAATGAAAATATATTTTCCATCTGGCTATAATACTCAAAAGTGTGTGTGTGTGTGTGTATGTGTGTAAAAACATCTAGACAAGTCGGGCAACACTCAAAGGACCCTGCTACGGGTAATCAAGTTCTTTGCATCTCAGGTGAATCACAGAATAATGATAGAAATAACGCGTTGAAACGGGGATGCCCTCGTTCTTAGCACACCGCTGACAGAAGACAGCACATCATTGAAATGAAACACATGAAACAAACAGGGAGGAGACATGAGATGAGATTCAATGTTATTACACAAGTCGCCCTGCTGAACAAAACATAAATCATATCCACATGAGGACTTCTGCTGGACATCCCTAGGTGTAGATAATCACACACTGTGTGACCTTGTTAACTGATCTGTAACATGCTAATATCATTCATCGTCGGTACAGAAAATGCTGGCCAGAAATTATTAATATTACGCAGAAGTTGGTTAACCAAGTCAAAATAAGGACAAATGGTAAATATGGAAAAATATTATCAACTAATATTAGCAACTAATATTATGGCATCCTTTTAGTAAACTGTGACCCTTTTTGTTTATGTTTTTGGATATCAGAGATGGGGTTACACCGGTAATTATTAATATTAATAGCATTTTCTCTGCTAGGTCAAAGGCAAGCCTGCATAGTAAGAGTGAAGTTATAGTGAGTTGAATACAAGACTTGTATCTGTAACGATAAGATGAATTCAACTTAGGTTTACATTGTAACTGGACGTAAGACAAGCCAGCTTGATTCATTCTAGAACACACGCCTCCTCTCACAGAAGCTCCAACTGAAACGGTCAGTTTTCGCTGCAAGAGGAAAGACGTACACCTACTGGTTAGATATGAGAACTACAAGTGAGGATGCGGTCCATCCCAGCAGCTGTAACTAATTAGGGAGGTAAGTGAATCACAATTAGCAGGAGGAGAAGACTGTCCAACACCACCGTTTTATAAACAAAGTCTTGTCTCGGGTGTCTGGCACATGTGGCGATGCACCGTTCAGTAGTGTATCTGACTGGTTCTACCGGGTGGGTACCACTAAAACAGTAACACAAATAAAATAGAAGAAAATAAATCTTGTCCACATGTAGTAAAATATAAACTTCCCTTGCATCCTTGCACAGGCCTTACTGTGTGCGTTGTTTGATTATTGCCATGGTAACATGGACGTTAACCAAGACCCACTGACCCTGTATTAGGCATATACCATGAGTACCACCCCCCACCCCTCCAAAAAAAAAAAAACACAATAAAAAAAAAAAGAGAACAATGTACACCCAGCGCTTAGCATTCGCTGGCGAGAGCAATCTGGGAAGGTTCGCTCATCGTTGGCCAGACTGCCGTGCGGCTGCAGTACCGCATAGCTCCATTGTGTGGCGCTACTGAGCTGTGGACCGCTACACTACCATCCACAGGGCTGGTCTCTCCTCCTCTCCCCCCCCCCTCCTCCTCCTCCTCCATCAGCGGAGTGCTGGGGATCAGACAGTCAGGCGGTTGTTGGAGGGCTGAAGGGGACTCCAGGTGGCCGTGTGGCTAGGGGGGTCCTGGGGGTAGGCGGACGCTCGGCTGTCGCAGCACACCGGGATCTCCTCCTTGGTGACCGCCGTGCACAGGCGCCGGTGTCTCAGCAGCCGGTCCGTCCGCGAGAAGTTCTGGACGCAGACGGAGAGAGAGAGACGCGGCCGTCACACATACAATCCACCGCGGTTCAGACGTCTTTGGTGTCTACGTCTCGTTCACTGCTCAACGACGTGGATGTTTTGATGTTGTTCATGCACATGCATTGAGAAGAGGCACGACAAGCTGTTCCCTCACCTGGTGGCAGCGGTCACACTGGTATGGTTTCTCGCCGCTGTGCACACGCTTGTGTCTGTCCAGGTGGTATCGCTGGATGAACCGCATCTCACAAGAGTCACAGGCATACGGCTTCTCCCCTGTGAAGCGTCCCAGGCACAGAAAGAAAGAAAAATGTACTGTAAACTTGTACATCCCACGTTTCCCATCTGGGATTAATAAAGTACATCTTAGCTTATCAATGAGGGGACGGGGAAGCTGTAGGTGGACTGCTCACCTGTATGTGTGAGCATGTGACGCTTGAGGTGGTAGCTGCTCCGATACGCCCCGTAGCAGTGGTCACAGATGAAGTTCTTCTGCACCTTCAGTGAGTCGTCTTCCATGACCATGGGCGGCATTATGGGCTACCAAAGCATCACACGTTCATTAATTATCTCGCTTGACATCAGTGAACGCAATCAAGACCCTTCTTCCTTCCAGGGATCCTTACCTCCACTTTCTCTTTCATTTTGTTGGGTATCCCGGATCTTTTATGCTTCTTCTTGGGCTGCATGTTCTGGTTTGCCTGGATGCTCTTTTCATCCATCATCCTTGATGCGTGATAATCGCCATCCTTTCGGATCAACTTTAAGGAAACAATAAAGAAAAATATATTCAATGTACGACAATGAACAGTAAATTAGAGATTATGCAGTTGTTTAGAACTTACCGCTCATTCAAAGAGATAATTATGTATTGACTAATATGGTCTTGACTTCTTCGTAAACTAAATGCATACGTGTAGGCCGAATTTTCCTTGGGATTAATCCAGGATAAGTTTCTGTTAAAGTGTCTAGAGGGCACAGTTTTCAGCAGTTTCTCTCACCAGTGGCGGGCAGCTTCCATTGGAGGGATGCCCCATGTGGCCGTGATGCACCTGGTGGCCGTGGTGAGGCTGGTGGCCGTGGCTGTGGTGGGAATGATGACTCTCTGGGTTGTCCCTCTGGCTCTGGCCATGGGGTGACATCATCTTCTTCTGGCCCGGAATGCCGTTGGCCTGCATCAGTGCCATGCTGGACAGCACCGCCTCACAGCCCAGAAGCCCAGCCTAGCAGCACAAACAAGCGAGGACTAGGTTAGAAACAGGGAGGAATCCCCGTGGAGTCGGCAGGGGATATGTTGCAGTTCATCGAGACTTCCACAGGAGTAGAAATAAAAACACCATGTGCTTCATGGGGATTTCTTACACTGACCCATTTCATATGATCTCGAACGGAATTGTTGGAATGGTGTGTCATCGTCGCAGTTTGAATGCGTGTGTGTGGGGGGGAGTGGGGGATGGGAGGACACAGAGGACGTCACTCGGGGTGAGGGGAGACGGAAGACACCGCACCCACCAAAATCATCAGGGGCAAAAGCCTGCAAGTAGAGGTACGACAACAAGGAAGGCTATAACACATTCGATCAAATCAGGGCCTGGCATGCCAGACCAATCAATTTAGATTCAACCAATAGCCAAATTTGGATATGAGCAGAATTAAGACAGTATTTAGGAGAGGGTTTAACAGGCGTTAACAGAGCCCCAATGGTTTGGTGCGTGCCAAATGTCACAACAGAAACCATGGACAGGAAAATGTGCCAAACAAAAAAACCAGAGCGGATGTCGAGAGCAGACACACAGATGAACACATCTTTATGAACACATAAAGATGTGATTTTATGAACACATAAAGATGTGATTCTGTGAACACATCTTTATGAACACATGAGACTCACAAGAGACAAGCGATCACATTAGGCCGGTATAAACAAGAAACAAGCCCAAAACCTTACAGAAAGTGTTTTTGTGTGCGCTTCTGTTGTGAAGTGATGCATAAATAACTCCAGCCCAAGACACTGTTCATATTGTAGGCTGGGCTGGAGTTATGTATGTATTATTACCTCAAATAACCTCACTCACACAACTGCTTAACTCCACAGGGGCAAGAATTTGATGCAGTTTCCAATAAATAAATAAATACTTTCATTAGTTCAGATTTGCTCATCTCACACTGTTGGTCTACACAATTGTTTAGCATGCAGAAATCAGGGCTTTGAGCTGCAGGCTGTTTCACCTTGTTTACCTTCTGTTTACCTTCTGTTTACCTTCTGTTTACCTTCTACACACATGGCCTTGTTTACAATGTGTAGGACTTGTAGGATTTGTTTGAATTGTAGGTTTTCAGCAGAATGATTTGTGGGACCCCTTAGTTGCTTAAACGAACCACACAGTGAAGAAATGTGGGCCAAAGCCATTACATGTTACAGTACATGTTACATTACATGTACATCACACACACACACACACACACACACACACACACACACAGTGGGAGTCTGGTCTCGGGAGTGTGGGAGTCGCACCATTGTGTTGCTACTTTTACACTCTTAACATTACATTTTGAGGTTTTTTTTGCATTTTAACGGGGGGGTGTTTTGCACAGAACGACGCGAAGTCAAATGTGCCCGTTGAAATGATATTACAACGACCTACTTCGGTTATATGGTCGTCAGCCACACGTTAAGAAAACAACGTGAACTGTTTTCAGTTGAGCATGAAGCTAGCTCCCGAGCATCAACTAAACAACCCATTAAAAGCCCCGCTGCGCCTGTTGCGTACTTCGCCTTCCACGCCGAGCACACAGCGACTACGATTAAAAACGACGAGGGTAAAATATTTGGTAGTAAAATGTTTTTTTTTTTACCAAGCTTGAAAAGGCTAGCTAAGCTAGCTAAGCTTGCTAGCTAGCTAGCTTAGCTAACGCTGTGCCACCACAACTGTGCGCTCGCGACCCCCCGCCACCCAGCAGCCAGGCAGGGCGTGCGGTTTGAGCGCCGACTACAAAATAACAGTCCGCCTGCTCGCGAGGCGGTCACGCGCCGGAATCCAACCGACCTCGGACGAGCACGGGGTGCAAAGATGCGTCGCGCACACAACGCCGTGGGTGGATCCCGCTTACCTTCGGATCTCGGGAGTTTCTCAGATCAATTTTTTATCTTGTCGCACTTCCAATTTTTTTTCCTCAGTTTACAAACACTGGCAGGAAACGCTACCGGAAGTGCTCCCGCGGGGCGGTCGTGATTGGTCAGATGCCTGGTCACGTGACGTAGCCCGAGCGACTCGTTTCGGCGGCCATTGGTGTAAGGTAAAAAAAATAACTCGCCTTCGGAGCCCCGTGGAGCACCAGGAAGACGTCGACTTTATTGAATCGGCGGGCCCGCATTTGAGAGGGACCACACGCTGTGAGGAATGACATCACTGGAAACAGTTTCCCCTCGTATTCACCCTGACGTTCAGCAATGCACCAACTGTATCCAGGTTGCCGACAATTACAAGAAAAGGCGTCTGATAAGTAACTGATACGTCTGCGTGGTCGCCATTTTGAGGCGGTAATCGCCTGCTGCTGGGACCTGGGGTGTCTGCAGGGAACTTTTATAAGTTCGTAAATAAAGCAAATGCCGCAAGCATGTGCAGCATTTGGGTGCACCAACCGGAGGAATGACACAAGCAAGGGTCGTGGCATAACATTTCACAAGTAAGTGGTCATTGTGGTACTTTAGAAACCATAAGGAGTGTGTATGTAACATCCTTGTACAGGTGTACACTATCCATTGTCCTTCACTGCACCAATACATCAGAATCAATTCCTAGTAGGCCTATGTGCAGACCTACCTGGCAATAAGACGCATTTAACACTGACTGCTCATTCCACCATTCAGCCATGATGGATAACATGTGTATTTGTGTCCCAGGTTTCCCAAGGATCCAGTCAGAAGAAAGTTCTGGGCCATAGCCATGAGGCGCAAGGACTTCCATCCGAACAACACGACCGTACTCTGCAGCTGCCATTTCACTGCACATGATTTTGACCGAACAGGACAAACTATTCGTTTGAAGGAATGTGTTAGTCCTTCGCTCTTCACGTCCTTCCCAGAACACCTGAAAAAAGTGTGTATGTACAGCATGTGTGTGTGTGTATATATATATATATATATATATATATAGGTAGGGTGCAATTTTTCAAAATACTAGTATATGTAATTTAGGCTGCACCAAGTACCCAAAGCCTATTTTCATATTAAACCTGGAATGTGAAATAACCTTCCAGTTAGACTTGTTGGCTTGATGTCTTGTTCATTTGAAAGTGTTTTATGTATTTGTTTATTCTTCTCTTGTTCTTCTTCTAAGGTGCCTGATAAAGCCAGATTAACCAGGACCTCCACACAAGCTGCTGAAGATAGTGTTGTTTCAGTAGTGGCTTCTACGTGGATCAATCCATCAACCCCTGGAAAGTGTATCCTGGTAATTATTGCAACATACAAGATCTTGTGTTGCAGCAGCACATTGAACAGGAAGGGAAAGGTATTGTAACATTGAATATTTTGCAGGATCATCATTATGCCCTTGACCACATTCAAGTAAAATCCAAAGTCATCAAGGCTCAAAAAAGGATAGATGAACTGGAAAAGCAGCTGAGAAACGCAAAGGATCGCGAGAGAAGGTTAAAACTCACCGTGAAATCGCTGATTCAAACCAGATCCTGAAGAGGGCCTTTCTGACTCCATCATGGCATGGGGTAAGATTTAAAGATTTAAACGTGGAACACACTAGCGTGTCTCAATGTTTTTATTTGATGATGACTATACATATCTCGTCATCTGTGAACAGGTTGAATGAAATCTCGGTCTCGCTGTCGTCTCGTGGGATCAGTCCTGGGGTTTCTTCTGGAACCAGCAGCTCGCCGGTGGTACAGCACGAAGACTTATCACAGGGTGTGTGTGTGTGTGTGTGTGTGTGTGTGTGTGTGTGTGTGTGTGTGTGTGTGTGTGTGTGTGTGTGTGTGTGTGTGTGTGTGTGTGTGTGTGTGTGTGTGTGTTTGCCTTTTTACCCTTGCAGTCATTCATACAGTTGAATTAAAACATTGCAATAGAGCATTATGACTGACCATTCTATGGTTCTCAAAATGTTGATGTTAAGCTACATTGTTTATGAACACGTTTTTCACATGTGGGTTTCTATTACTTAAATGGACATTCCCCCGATTTTTGATATTTTAATGGTCTCCAAGTATGACGGCATGACGCTATCCACATAGTCCACAGGTCAAGAAATATGAAATACGAAATAAAACAAATACTTAACAAAAGTAGCCGACCTTGTATCTGCCTCTTGAACGCTCTCTCGCCCGGATGTAAACAAGTTCCCGTAACGTCCGACTCGACTCACGCGTGCCGGGCAATGCACCGTGGACGTTGTAGTAAACTGACAATATTATACAACTCGTGTCTGTAGTTTATTCTGAGCGTTTTTGTTTGGTTTGTGGGTACATTTGGACAGCTTGGGACACTGATCACACTATGATGACACTAAACACGCGGCTGTGCCGGTGGAACCTCACTTTAAGCTACTGAGATGTTTAACCCAGGAGTGACATGGTTTGCAAAATGCTACCAGTTGCTGTGTGTGTGTGTGTGTGGGGGGGGGGGTTCATTGTTCAGTCAATCTGTAAAATATATACATTTTATTGACTAAACATAATATAACAACATTTAAATGTGTATCTCACCTTCTTGTATCAAGTTTCAGTGTCCAATCTACTTTACTGGGTATTAGATATATGATCATTTGAATAACTACACGCAATATGGGAAAATGAATGCATCATTAATCAGTGTATATAACAAGATGCCATTGTGTGTAAGACAAAGGTTTGATTGGCTAAAATAGACACATGATACACGGCCCCCCTCCTCTGGGTCTGCCCCTGCATGCCCCCCCCCCACTTTTTGAAGTACCTAGACGGGCACTGTAACGTGAACATGATAATCAGTATGTCAATATCTGACGACTCAGACTTAATGGAGCTAAGGTGTGCATGTAAACACACTGGCCGGCGTAGTGCTGGACTCAGCTGCTCTCCTGCAGACACTCTAAGCTCTCTGGGGCTATGGCCGAGGCCTCCTGGCTGAGGAGGGAATATAGCTTGGCCGCCGTGGCCTTTTCCTTCTGACAGCAACGCCAAAAGCGCATCATGTGAAACACTCGCATCTTGTGTGTGGGGTGGTCCGCTTCAATCTGATCCAACTTCGTGCTGTTAATGTCCAGCACTACTATTCCAATCTCCTTCCAGTTGTGTCCGATCCCACCGGCCACCATCATCAGCTGTTTCTCCGTCACTAATGTAGAGCCTGTGCATGAAAACAGGGAACAAGGGTTAGGGTTAAGGTTACAGTCAGTGGGCGGGACCGTGGATACGGATATTGACAGGACTTGAATATAAATCACCCACCACTCTCGCGTTGGCATTGTCTTGTTTTTGTCTTGTTTTTGCTCTTCGATGTTTCTTCTATAACATAAATGCATTAGACTCGACAGCAGTACATATGTACATAACACACAAGTAACAACACATATACACGTCTCTACCTGTAGATAGAGGTAGTTCCACATCTGGGTTCTTCAGGAAAGACAGCATTGGGAAGTTCTCTTGACAGACATCGCCCTTCAGTAGCTTCAGCAGCCCGTGTGAGGCGTCGGGCCCTCTGTCGTACACATGGTCCAGTAGAGCGGTCACTTTCTCCGTTGAAATCTGCTGGGGTCTCACCGTCTTGTACCCATTATCGCTCACTAGCTGCAGACTGTGTGCGCGCTGCAGAACAAAATCGGGATCGGCACTCAAGATTTCAATCAACTTTGGTTTCAATCTTCTCAGCAGGTGATGGTCTCTTTTGTGTTCTTCATCCATGCCTGAATGTTACACTGGCGTCTGGACTGTAGGAACAGTAGAATAACAGGCCCATGTTAGGTCTTTTGTGTGTGCGTAAAACATGTCGGCAAATATTTGTTCGACCTTGTTTACTAGCGTATTACGCGGGTAATACAGGGGTAACTACCTCTCCAACCTCTAGTTGGAAGTGTTTGGGTAGTGACGACAACTTGTGGAAAGTTGATAAAGTTAAAGTAACAATTCAGCCTAACACACTTTGACATCGTTAGGAAACGTCTATTGGTGGTTTATCAGATCTTAGTTTCGTTTTCATCAACTCAGGGGTTGTGTCCCAGGATCTCTCAATAGAGGCCTCTACAGTACAGGACAGAGATAAGTCACTACTGAGAGATCTCTAAAATGATATAATATGTTATTAGTTATGAGGCTAATCTCGTGTTTTGTTCCGCGTAATTACATGGTCATACGATGCGCGCTGGAGTGGTTGGCCTATCACTTTAGTAAAGCACGTTGGCTATACATTATTAATTATACATTCATAAAAGCAAGTTGAGACTGTGACTGGGTGCCTAATCTATATACGAATAAACTTGAATTGAGTTTTATTGCAGGAATTCTGCGATCGCTGCTCTTACCAATATTGTTTGTAGACCACGGACGGGAAGAAGCTCTGGAGTTTGAAACAGGGCGGGTCTGCTCTTCTGCGCTGCGGACACCGGTGTATATTTTGATACTGCCATCTAGTGGAGAAGTTTGAAATGTATTGGTTAAGTTGCACATTGAAACTGCGACACCTTGTGGCATTATTTATAAATAGCTGATTGTAAAAACTCGAGATTTATTTATAAAGCAACTAAAATGGTTTCAGTCCCTGATAAATGCGTCAGATGTCAAGAAACTTTTGTTCTTTAACCACAAATAATGAAAATAAAGTATACTTTAATTATACTATGAATTACTTCATTACAAGCAGGATAAGCATTAGGCAGTAGGCCTCTGTTAATTATTAGTGTTATTATGCAATGTCTATCAAGAACTAAGATAAGTGAATCGTAAAATTGCCAGCATATTCATAGGAGTAAAGGTATCTCCATCTGACTGCTCTGTAAAATGTAAATAAAATGCATTACTTTTCAAGAACATTCAATGCTGTTCCTGGTTTGGCTGTGAGCAAGATGCTGCACATGCTTAACCTGGAGACAAACCTACCTATTTAAACATTTAGTCATTTAAACTGCTCATCTCTAAAGGGGCTCCCTCATCGTCCCAACAAGAACGTATCCAGGCTGATGAAAAGATGGGGTTCACGCTGGAATGCTGTAAACACCAGAATACATATTTGATCATTTTGTTTGAGTTCAAAAGGAGCCATCGCATGAATACCAAATAGCAGATCTGCCTGTGTGTGTGTGTGTGTGAGGCAGTGTGTGAGTGTGAGGCAGTGTGTGTGTGAGTGTGCATGCGTGTGTGTGCATGACTGCGTGCGTGTGTGTGTGTATATGTGCGTGCACTTGTGCATGTTTGTCTGTGAGTGTGAGGCAGTGTGTTTGCGAGTGTGAGGCTGTGTGTGTGTGTGTGCCTGTGTGTGCATGTGTGTACATGCGTGTGAGTACCAGCACACAAACAGCACATTACAAGATTCACGCATCGTGTCCAAGGGAAGTGGATCATTTTAGGGAAGAGGTCTATAAGACTGTTACCAGATAACAATTATCAAAGATAACTTTCACGACATGGCTGCCGTGGCCTGTTCCCCATGTCATCTGGGTAATGACAAATCAATGCCTTTTTCTAGGATTGATATCTGCTTTGGGTGAGAGGAAATGCCTCTTGAGTCTGTTTTATCTGCAAACAATAGACTCATTGTGTCTTGTACCGTGTGTATCTCAGCTGCCCTCGACATGTGAGTCACTGAGCTTTTCTGATCTTCTCCAAGCATGGTTAGTATTCCTGTGCATATGTATCTCTCTCTCGCGCTCTCGCTCTCTCTCGCGCTCTCTCTCGCTCTCTCTCTCTCTCTCTCTCTCTCTCTCTCTCTCTCTCTCTCTCTCTCTCTCTTTCTCTCTCTCTAAATAGAAGAGCCATGAGACATACGTTAACAGGTACACCTTCATTTAATGAAGACTGAATCATCAGATAAAGGTCATACTCGGAGTAAGGCATACTGATTACATATTACAGATTACATGGTTACATGGTCACTAACTACAATACTATGTTGGATGAATATGACCTGAGTCTTACTTGCAGGAATGAATCGAGTCGCTTAATCGGACTAAGGTGTTTACATGGTAGTTCATCATTTGAATGATTGCCTTAACCTGCTGAAGATGTGTTCATTAGTGTGCATATAAACGTACTGAGTGTAAGAGACTAGTGAATGGTCCTCCTCGGGGAGCCAGCAGGCCCTTGGCATGCTGGAGTGTACGACCAAGTTGTTGTTATGATCTACTGTTGATGGAGAAAGCAGAGCAAGCTTTTTAAGCACACACATGCACGTGGGAAATTGGGATCTTGCACGTGAGCTGTGTCTCTGCAAGATAACTGCCATTGAAGAGAGAGAGCGAGAGCAGAGACAGAGATAGAGTTGGGAGAGTAGGAAAGGGAGAGAGTGAGTCGAGAGATATGGTGGCAGAGAGAGGAGTAGATGGAGTGAGAGAGAGGGAGTAGAGTGAAAGACAGAATGAGAGAGAGAGAGAGACATGAAAGACAATGAGAGAGAGAGAGACGTATGAAAGACCGAATGAGAGAGAGAGACATATGAAAGACAAAATGAGAGAGAGAGACATATGAAAGATAGAATGAGAGAGAGAGACGTATGAAAGACAGAATGAGAGAGAGAGAGATGTATGAAGACAAAATGAGAGAGAGAGAGACGCATGAAACACAAAATGAGAGAGAGATGTATGAAAGACAAAATGAGAGAGAGAGAGACGTATGAAAGATAGAATGAGAGAGAGAGAGAGATGTATGAAAGACAGAATGAGAGAGAGAGACGTATGAAAGATAGAATGAGAGAGAGAGACGTATGAAAGACAGAATGAGAGAGAGAGATGTATGAAGACAGAATGGCGAGGAGATAGCAGTAGCTTGTAGCTTGTAGTTAGAAAGCTTCAGTCCTTCCACTCTAACAAGGGCCACCAACAGGGTCCATTAAGAATGATGCTTCGGGGAGGAAGCACAGAGTGCAGAGTACAGTGCAAAGGTAGGGGAGAGGTCGGCTGGCTGTAGCTTATCATCCTAGCATAGCACGCCTGCTACTGGGTCTCTTCCAGTGTGTATGTTGGGTGCTGTGTAGCGTGTGGTTGGGTGCTGTGTAGCGTGTGCTTGGGGGCTGTGTGGACATATCAAGCAGAAATGCCACTGGTTATTAACTGTAGGACATAATCACTGGCATTATACTTATCAGGACAGATATGTTTATTTACATACATCGCCACAGGTTTTTAAGGGTTCTTGTCTATTTGACCCAAAACTAATAATTCAAGCAAGACAGTAGTGTGGGTGTGTGAGGGTTGATGGAAGTAAGGTGTGAGGTGTAGTGGTGGACTAGTCATGCAGTGTGAGGTAATAGAGGGACAGACAGAGTGCAGGAGGTCAGAGGGGAGACGGACAACATGGTAGCCATAGATCATAATCATCACCATCATCATCATTATCATCACTTACCCCTAGTCTGAGTCATCACCACCAGGGTTAGGTGTCATCTGATGGCAGCATGTAGTAGCCACTAGCATGGGATGAAGTCATCAAACCATTCGTTGTATTGTGAGAGAGGAAAGGAAGACGGAGAGAGAGAGAAGGAGGTAAACTGGGACCATTGTGTCCGTTGTGGCTGAAGTTGGCCTCTAGAGGGAGCTGTTCTCATTCTAAAGTCAGTGATATAATCTACACATACATGAATATGTATACATATTCATATATGCATGTATGTATATGTATACATATTACATGCATGTATATATGAATATGTATATGTATTACATATATACATACATGTAATATGTACACATTACATGTATTTATGCAATTATTGTGCTCATTTTGTCCCTAACATATCAGTGGTGTGCTACATGATGCTATACACACACACACACACACACACACACACACACACACACACGCACGTTATTGTATGTGTGTAGATCTTATTTATATTTACCATTTTGGACACATAATGTAATCCCTTCAGAACCTATGTCTTTTGAGAAGCAACATCTAACTGCTTTATAATGTTTAGGAATCCTCATTCAGATGTTGGTCCCTATCAGACATAGCCTCAGACATAGCCTCAGACAGACTCAGACATAGACTCAGACATAGACTCAGACATAGCCTCAGACATAGCCTCAGACATAGACTCAGA
>OOFB01025061.1:19528-29649 GCA_900323305.1 Trachyrincus murrayi
ATGTAAAGTCATATTGCTTTTTAATGTGGAGAGATTTTATTCTTTCATGCTTTGTTTGTAGTATATTATTTGTGTGCGTTATAACGTACTATGTGCTCAGCATTGCTATTGTAACAACAACAACAACAACAACAACAACAACAACAACACAATATAGGATAACACACTATTATCCCTGTTGGCTGGTTCAGGTTGGCTGGTTCAGGTGTTTCACAAATAACTGCTAATATACAAAATGCATGTGAATATCCACAATATGTATGCACCTATGTACAAAATAAATCGACCAGAATAAACAAAGGATAAGTGAAGGAAACCCGAAGAAACAAATATGTATTCACATTATCAACTAAAAGAAGTATACTATTTGTATGTACTATACGTTATGTATAATTGAATACAGTATGCGAAATGTAGGTGGTGTCAATCGTAATGCAATATTGATTTAATATAGGCTTATTGTGCCAGCCTGATTTACATCTATTGGCAAAGGAAATATTTCGTTTTGGGCTGATATCATACCTTAAATTAACACGTAGACCCTATATGAAATGTATTTTATTAATATTGCCCAATGAAATGTTGCGTAGAAATCAAAATGGCAAAATTGTGTGAAAAACAATTAAGTTTTTTAAATCTATGTTTTTTGTTGTTGTTTGCAAACACTTGCGTTTGTCAATATCGTCTCACTCGGGTCCAAAATCAAAACAAATAGTCAAGCTCTGCAGCAGTAGGACATGTGAGAGAGAGGGCAACCAGTTCAAGTTCATGTCAGCAAAAAGTAAACATCCCTCCAGGACTCAACAATAACAACTCTATAATGCAACAATTATTATTATAATTTTTTTTTACATTTTAATAAAAATAAAATAATAAAAATAAAAAATAATTCCTTTTTAATGTCGTCTTGACCCACCATCGGCAGTCATGCGGCCCGTCGCCAACCCAAACCCCGAAACACCCCGTTGGATGACGGTTATTTTATCCGTGTCAGGCAGCCTGTGGAAGCGATCGATCGGCTCTTGAGGGCTCTTGCATAAACCCTCTTAACTGGCACGCCACCGCGGTGGCAGAACGTGAGCCATTAACAAGTACCCGGCATATCTGGATCCTTTTGAATTCCCCAGTTGCCCTATTTTCCTCTCCTTTCTCCGCAGCGTGTGCCAGTTATATAAATGTCCTATCTCTCGGTTCGCCCGCGGTCGGTCGGTAGGGACGGCAGCGCAAAGAAACCAGGTTAGATCTTATCCCGCGGGGCACCCATTGATACGACAGCTTGCACCTGAGCACCTAATGCTCGGGGGAGGACATGTTTGGCCGAATGTAGGTTAGGTCCCATGTAAGGGGCCCTCGCGTGCCTAATCCCCGCTGTAAACACCGTGAGCCCGGGGCCAGGCGCGGGGGGAGGGTGGGCGGGGCACGTCAGAGCCACATGTGCAGTCCCTCACCTGCCTCTCGCGTGCCGGAGATTAGAGCGACCGGTTGGCCCACTTCCTCCTTCCCCAAGCCCCGTACCACCTCACCACCTCCCAGGCCCGTACCGCCTCTGTATCGGTTACCGTGGCGATGGGACGGAGTGGGCCGGAGTGGGAGGACCACCGCGTAGTGTTGGGAGAGGGAGGGAGAGAGAGAGAAAGAGAGAGCGAGGTGGTCATGGACCCAGGGTACTTAAGGCACAGACCCCCTGCAGTCCTCCTAACTGGGTGTGTGGTGGTTCCGGGTGAAGCAGGGTCCACACGGCGGTCGCAGGTCCAGAGAGCAGTAGGAGAAACCAGGGGCTCCCATGTCGGCTCGCCCCCCTGCAGAGATGGACGGCCCCCAGGAGCTGCCCGAGCTGCCGGTACACACACATGCACACGCACATGCATGCACGCACACATGCATGCACGCACACACACAAATGCATGCACACGCACACACTCATGCACACACACACACACACACACACACACACACACACACACACACTCTCTTTCATGTACACACAAGCTCACTCATGTATGCATGCATGCTGTGCAGGGTGATATGAATGGAACAAAGTGCTTTGTGGATGTCTCTTATTTTCCATCCATTTACTTTTAGGCTCTGTAGTTTTTCAAACGGTCCCTGTAAGATGGATTGAATTGCGGGATTTGGTTTGTGTATTGTTGGCTCTGAATGGACAGGTCTAAATCTGGACCCATCATAGCAACACATGACAACATATCTCTCTCCATTACATAGAGATATATTATATTGGTTGGTTTAATTTCTTCTCAGTCAAAGAAGGCCAAGCTTGATATGGACGATGGACTAGAGAAGGAAGCGAGGTGAGTCGTCCTTCATGGCTTTCTGTGGAGGGATTTATACTTTAAGTTTAGAGTAAAAATTCAAAGTCTTGCCCAAACCAAGGCTTTGAATAAGACTTGGTTTCTATCAGAGTGTTGCTGCTGGTTAGCTTAACATGTGAATATTAAGTTAATGATGTAAAATAAGGTATACACTGAACTAGCAGAGCGCTCTGGTCAAGTTAATAAGGTAAAGTACCAGAGTGTGGCTGGTTAGGTTAGTAAGTGAACATGAAGTTAATGATTTAAATGAAGGTATAAACTAAACCATATCTGGTTGTCCTGTAGGAACCTGCGGGAGGACAGCAGCCCTAAGAACTCCTCCTACCCGGCCTTGACCACAGGTGATAGTTCTTCATAATACCATTATTTATCTGTGATGCACACATTGCTGACGAGTAGTTACTGCTCAGTAGAAATTATGCTCATGTTTTGATGTTTTGATCCAACGTGACTTACAAGTGAGTGTGATTGTATAGTTGTCTGTATAGTAGGAATATAATGTAATGTATTTTAATGTTTTTGCACGGCTTTGTTGAATACTCGATTCTGATTGGTCAATTACGGCATTCTACGGTCTGTTATTTCTGAATAGCAGACCGTTGCTATGAATAACACACCGTTGCTATGAATAACACACCGTTGCTATGGATGCCGTTCTCCAACCGTAGAATCTAACTGACAACTTTTTTTAGCGGAAGCAATTAAATCCTTTTTAAATCAATAAATCAATTTATTGTTATATTTTGTGTCAAATTATTGATTTTGAGGGTGATACAGCACCTGTCCGCCCTGTCAGGTTTATTTCGCAATAATGACATTATCCCTTACATAACACTGTGTTGATAGTCCGAGACCCAGGGCAGCCGGACCAGCAGAGTGCCTTAGCACCACAAGTATGCAGTGACACCATGAACTCCTATACACATTCTGGTAGGAGCAAACCTTTATTTATAACATTTATAACTTTCTTTTAAACATGACATCCATGCAAAATGCCGTGAGTTTAGAAAACTGAAATGCTTTTCTTTTAGTGGACGTTAGTAATAGTTGCCTTGTGCTTTGACATTCCTTGTAACTGAGAATTGTAGATTTTCCTTTTTTACCTGCATAGCACCTCGTATTTTATACCTTACCTTTGCCACTTTAGCTTTTTTTGTTATTTATTATCACCACTGTGTGTTTTTGTAGTGCATAGATGACCCTTGCCTTGTCATGATAATTTCACTGTGCAGAATGACCGTATAATACTGCACATCTGATAGTAAAACACTTTGACTTCAGTCGGACCGTGCAAAGAACCCGATACCACAGCTGTATCTGAGTACAACTCCCAGATGTACCAAGACAACAAGTAGGTGTCCCATATCTACATGCATATTTGAATTATTTCTCAAAGTTAATATTAGATAGTGTGGTGGTGGTGGTGCTGGTTTTGATTTATATTTACCACTGTCTCTCCCAATAATTCCAGACATTAAAGTGACACTTGATTGTGTTATAAAGGCAACGGATATTTTTGTTAAGTCATCAGAATTTGCTTTTAGAGATTGGTAACATTGCTTGAACTTTATAAACACTTGGCCAAGTCCTACACATTTCCCCATTTTAAACATTCAATAAAAAAATGGAATAAAGTGTATGGAATTCAAATAAAATGGTCGAAACAATAATACAATTCTTGATAAACTAGTAGTCATGCAAAAAGCATCAAGCAGCCATCTTCTTTATGTACAGTAGGTTGTGTACATGATCCAGCTTATTTCTGACATGTGCCTGTGTTCTCTTATCAGCCCTGCAGTGACATCCTACAGCAGCCAGGGGGCGTTCTCTCCTCTGGCCCAGTCTAGCGTGTACTCGTCCTTCCCCCAGGCAGGCCAGACCTATGGGCTCCCACCATTTGGTCAGTTCTGGGCCATGGATATACTTGCTTTTTAACCACGCGTTCACGTAGACAACTGGCCGCGTCGTGAACGGAGTACTTGCCTATGCACTTTGCGTGTTACTGGAAGATTCCACTAGTGGGCACACCAGAGAACTCAGACCCTATAGAACTTCCGGATTTGCATGATGTAAACCATAGATGTAAACAATAGACATGGCGACACTCGAGGAGGTTACTATCGTGCTATTTCGTGAGATCACGTCAGAAAACGCGTGATCTCATCGTAGATGGTATGTAAGCTTGTCTTCAAAACGTTGACCCCTGACCCCGTCACATCCCCATACTACCCCTACCTACTACCCTACTGCCCCCTACCGTCCATGTGCGTATTGCATCTTGCGGGCGCGTAGCATTAGTTTCTAGGAGGACGTGCACAACCAACGCTCCACAAACGGACGCAGGATACGCCAGGCAGCCGTCATGCGCACGCAAACACGTAGTTAAAAGCAAGTGTATCTCCGACCTAACTCCTAAAGGAATAAGGCAGCCTGAAACACTTTGACATCGTTATAAAACGTCTATTGGTGATGTACAATGCACCCCAGGTCCTATTTTACCGCTTTGTGTAGTATTTCACTAAACCCAGACGCTAGAAATCAGTAATTTAGTAAGAGGACACACACATTTTTGCCGGGCCAGCAGCCAGTGACGAATTGCAAATAACGATAAAGTACAATATTACACATATTAGGACCTGAAATAGAAATATAGGACCTGGGGTGCGTTGTACATCACCAATAGACGTTTTGTAACGATGTCAAAGTGTTTTAGGCTGTATTATTACTTTAAGTTCTGGGTCTTGACTGTATTCACGTACACACTGCCACTCATGTACCCATTGTCTGCTTACTAAACCTCCCCAGCCTCTCATGCTCTTCACTGTGCTACCAGATGCTTTGGCCACGCAGATTCAGCAGCTTTTTTTTTTTATTCATTAATCTCTGCTTGTACATAAACAAAACATCACACCTGACCGAAAGAGCTTTTTATCTTTCCTAATACCACCACTCCTCCTCTTCCTTCTCCTTTATCCTCCTCCACTCCTCCTCCTCCTCTTCTTCCCCTCTTCCTGGTCCTTTTCCCCTCCGCTCCCACTGCCCTCTTCTTCTTCCTCTTCTTCAGGTGCTATGTGGCCAGGCATAAAAACAGAGACAGGGCTGCCCGAAGCGCCCTCTGTTGGTCAGCCGGGGTTTCTCAGCTTCAGCAGCGCATACACGTCCACGCAGCCCGGTCAGCTTCACTATTCCTACCCCAGCCAAGGCAAGCTGTGATCTCACCCTCCTCCTCTCCCTCCTCCTCCTCCTCCTCCTTCTCCTTCTCCCCCATGTAACAACACGGCTTTCCCAAACATCATAACAACCACCACAACCAGCCACCAGGGGGAGACTGGTTATCCTTACTGTTTACTCTTTAGCGGATGATTTTAACCAAAGCGTCTGCTAAATGACTAAAGTCTTCAAGTAATATTCAGATGCATGGAGGCATAAAGGAGCAGGTGAGTGGGCATCTCGCTCAAGGAGGCCTACAAGGAGGTTATGGACCTCGGGGATCAAACCCAGTGCTTTTGGGGCTGTGAATCAAAACACCTTAGACACTACCTGCCCCTCTCCCTCCCTGCGTGTAATAGGGTCACCCCTCAATCTTGGTGCGTGTGTGTGTGCGTGTGTGTATGTGTGTGTGTGCATGCGTGTGTGCGTGTGCGCTCTTGCTGTCCCCAGTGTGTTAAGTGTGTGTTGCTGCTGTCCTGCAGGCTCTAGCTTCACCACGTCCAGTGTGTACTCCAACCTCCCGGCTACCGCCGCCAGCGCTGTGCCCGCCCCAGCGGCCAATCAGGTACGAGACAGAGGAGAGGAGGAGGGCCCTGGTACAAAGTTAAACCAATCAAATTCAGTGTGACAGACAGAGAAAACTAAATATATATACAGTGTATATATATAGTATACAGTTCATCTTAAAGTTGAGGCATAGACGCAGATGGGCAATATTTTGGATTTGATCAGGCGGGGGAAAAGGTAAAAGTTAGTTTTTTTGCTTCTCAAAGTATGACAACAAAGGGTCCAACATAGAGTAAACATGTTCAGTTGACCCTCTGACACTGTATGTTATCTTTTCTAAATGTAGGAAGAGCATAAGGCCGTGTAGTGATTACATTATTAATCATATTTGTTAATACTATTTAATGATTATGTTAAATATGGCGGTATTCTTAGGCTAGGGGTGACATGTAATGAAGATAATGACAATAAGTTTGGACTTTTAAAGAGTCTTTCTGGAAACCCAAAGTGCTTTACAAGAGGATAAAAGAAAGAAAGTAAAATGGGTAAATAATGTAAGATGTGGGAGGACTACTCGATATGACATGATTTCCCCCTCCTGACCAGCTGCGTGTTCTCTCCTCCCATGCTCCTCCAGGAGTTCAGCGGCTACTCCTCCCTGGGTCCCCAGGGCCAGTTCTCCCAGTACTACGCCCCGCTGCCCGGCTACGCGCCACCCGGCCTGCCCAGCAGCGACAGCCACGGTACGGACGCGGGCGTGGCGGGCGTGGCGGGCTACCCGGCCGTCAAGTCGGAGAGCGCCGTGTCTGCCGGGCTGCCCAGCAACACCGGTGAATAAGTCACCTGAATTCACGGCCCCGCCCTCCTCTCTCGCGAAGGAGGAGTTAACTCCTCCTCCTTCGCTGTTGGCTTGATGTGTGTTGTTGAGATTTTAATTAATTCATTTTAGTCATTAAGATAATACTTACTTACTTATACTTATTAATTCCAGATGGGGAATTAATTTAGTCATTCATTTATTTTATTTGAATGGAAATAATGCTAATTGATGTTAGCAGTGAGTGCTAATATGCGGTTCTAACAAAGATACATTATACGAACAAAAACGGCAATGTTTTTGCAATCAATTAGACCTGAACTGAACTAAACAGTTTGTGTGAACCGAGAACAATGCTGCCGATGCTAACATGCTAACGTGGCTACCATCCATGCTCCCTGTCTCCCAGACGCTCCCCCGCAGGAGAACCTGCCGCCGGGCATCGCCTTGCCGGCGGGGGTGGCCCTGCCCACCGGGGCCCGGGAGCTGGACGACGCGGGCCGCAGGAACTCCGTGGGGAAGGCTAAAGGCAAGGCCAAGAAGGCCGACGGCTGTCCGTCCACCGACACCGACCTGGAGGTAACCGTCCGGTCACCTGTACCTGTTGTCTCCCGTCTGGTTCAGTTACAGCGCCTGGGACTGGCGGGCATAGAGCAAAATGTGGTTTCTTCATAAATATTTTGTGTGGGCTTTTGTGCCTTTATGAACAGGACAGTGGAGATGAGACAGAAGGGTTCAAAGAGAGAGAGAATAGGAGCATAGGACCACAGGTGGGATTGGAACCTGCGGTCGCTACGAGGTGTATTGGCATCATGTTAGCGCACTAGCAGTTTGAGCCACTAAGCTGCTGCTTTCTAATCTGTTAGTGGACTTGGTGTGTCTTTGGGAACCAGAATTATGATTACCCAACACATTTGGTAGCCATACTCCAGTGAGGTGCCACCCTTTTCTATGTTTCTTCCAGACTAACAAGCTAGTTTTCTGCAATAGTCGTGTCGTTTGTTACAGTTGAACGTGCGTTTGTTTCAGCGAGTCTTCCTGTGGGACCTGGACGAGACTATCATCATATTCCACTCTCTTCTCACCGGCTCCTTCGCTCAGAAGTTCGGCAAGGTTTGCGTCTTTTTAGTTTTTCACTGAACAAATATAGCCGCTCGGCGTGACTATTTCTTATGTATGTCCATTTATCGCAACGCTGGCACCACAGTCAAGTTTCCAGCTTCATTCTCGCATTCAGTCAAATGTAAATACATTCAAATGCTTGCATTTTAATGTATTTACATTCAGTCAAATGTAAATACATTCAAATACAATACCGTGAGCTAACACTCAGCCATCACGGGTGGTGCCAGTGGGGAATGGAACCCATGCCATGCTCTGCTGTTTGAGCATTGAGTAGAATGCATATCATAGATTAGTATACTTTATAATAATAAAGTGTGTGTGTGTGTGTGTGCGTGTGCGTGTGTTCAGGACCCAGCCACTGTGCTGAACCTGGGCCTTCAGATGGAGGAGCTGATCTTTGAGCTGGCCGACACACACCTGTTCTTCAACGACCTGGAGGTAAACAATACGGCTACCAAGACTAACAGACTTTAATCTAGTCATGATGTTATATGGTCTGTAAGGCCTGTAATAAGCATGATAATTCCTAAGAATTGTTCTCATTCATAAAATGAAGCTATAGCAGGACATGATGCAAACATGATGTTCTAATGGGATCATTGAGAGTAATATGAACGTCGTACATATCGATCTACCTCCTGCCTATTATTTCCCCGTTCATCGATCATCAAGTGGAAGATGCCTCAGAAAAACGTTCAGAGCGCTACGCACACCGCTACGTCTACGCGTGCTCTATGTATAGATTAAAGTCATGACCTAGTCCCCTGATGGTGTTGTGATGTTGATGCGTGCGGCGGTGGTGGTGGTAATGGAGCGTGCCTCTACAGGCCCAGCCTGACTAAACCACTTCTTCTCCTCCCAGGAGTGTGACCAGGTCCACGTGGAAGACGTGGCGTCCGACGACAATGGACAGGACCTCAGGTTGGTCTCTGGAGATGAAGAGTCTTCTGGAGTAATAATGTAGCGTGTAGTCATTTAGCGGAGGCTTCTATCCAAAGCGCTTAAGACACGACGTTAAGGAGGGGCTAGGGTGTTCAACTCCCAGCAGAGAGGCTCTGGGTTCTGTCCCCAGTGCAAAAAACCCCAATAATATTTAATATTGCTAAAATGCTTTGTTTGTTTCTCTCTGTCTCTGTCTCTTGTCTGTCTCTCTCTATGTCTCTCTGTCTCTATCTCTCTCTATGTCTCTGTCTCTCTCTCTCTCAGTAACTATAACTTCCTGGCCGACGGCTTCAGTGGCTCCAGCGCCGGGGGCGGGGCCTCCGGGACCACCGGCGTCCCCGGTGGCGTGGAGTGGATGCGCAAGCTAGCCTTCCGCTACCGCCGGCTAAAGGAGATCTACAACGCCTACAAGACTAACGTTGGAGGTGAGCTAGCTGATTGTAGCATTGTTGTTGTTGTTTTACGATAGAATCAGCTAGCGGATAGCCTAGCTAGTTATAGCATTGTGTGGTTTTGCTATAGGATTAGCTAGCTGGTTATAGCATTGTGGCTAGCTAGCTTGTTGTGGGTGTAGTCTAGGGGGGCCCAAAGGGATCAGAGCAGGCATGTTTGAACAGTGTATTGACAGTCAGGACATAATATTGATTTTAAGACACGTTTCAGCTATTTTAACATGGCGTCTTCCCACTTTACATCAGAGGTGACATGTGACAGCAACAGTCTCTAATCAGCTTAGTTGGCGTTAATCCTTTGCCGTTTATCCAGTATATTGGCACTTTTTTCTATTCCTTCAAATGGATCTTTAGCCTAGGTCTTTTTATGTAGGGTATTGAGAAAGGCACAGTTAAAAGATTAAAAGTTAAAGTTATTATGTTTATTATTATGATTTTGTGTGTGTGTGTGTGTGTGTGTGTGTGTGTGTGTGTGTGTGTCAGGCCTGCTGAGTCCTATGAAGAGGGATCTTCTGCTGAGGCTTCAGTCTGAGATCGAGAACGTGACGGACGCCTGGCTGAGCACGGCCCTCAAGTCCCTGCTGCTCATCCAGTCCAGGTGTGTGTGTGTGTGTGGTTATGCAACACAGTGGACTGTGCACTGTTAAAAAAACAGAAAACTGTTAATGTGATTAGCATAAATGCTAATCACATTGCCCTATGCTTTCTAGAGGAAACAAATGCTACAGAATTGAAAAT
>OOFB01025061.1:41437-64617 GCA_900323305.1 Trachyrincus murrayi
GTGGGGTGGGGTGTGTGTTTGTGTTGTGGGGGGGGGGGGAGGGGGGGGGGGGGGGGGGGGGGGGGGGGGGGGGGGGGGGGGGGGGGGGGGGGGGGGGGGGGGGTCGGATCTACGAGTTCATATATACTCATATATTCATATAATACTCTGAAAACCCCCGCACGTTTTAATCTGGTGCTCTTAGATGCGGTGTGTGCGCCTGACACGCTGCTTCACCTTGAGCCGCTGGTGGTGTTTTTTGTTACACGGGTGTGTATGTGGATCTGTGACTAACTCTTCTCCCCCCCCCCCACGACGTCTGTGTGTGTGTGTGTAGTTATGGGTTCGTTGAGTTCGACGACCCCCGGGACGCGGACGACGCGGTGTACGACCTGAACGGGAAGGACCTGTGTGGTGAGAGGGTTATTGTTGAGCACACCAAGGGACCCCGCCGGGACGGCAGCTATGGCGGAGGGAGGAGTGAGTATCATTGTGGTTCTGTCCAGTGTGTTAGGGTGGAGGAGGAGGGGAGGTGTAATAACTTGGGTGGAGGTGGACTCCAGTGTAAATGGGAGCATGCTGTAGATTTACCACGCGTGTCCTTGGTGGCTGATGTGCATTCAGTTGACCCTTTTATTTATTTACATTTTTTTATGTGTGTATATTTAGTGTCCATTATACAGGTTGGAAATTGGCGTCAGGTTAGTTTTTTGGCTGCACTTAGTTAATTTTATATTTTTCTTATTTTGATTACCCTTAAGCAAAATTAGCCACTTTTTCAGTTTGTGCTTTTTTTATTTTTATGTAAATCTAGGGATAGTATCAACCTATTTTGGTTTTATGTTAATCAAAGCCATCTGTTTACCAGTTCTCTCCTAGGCCCAGTCTGGTTTTAACTTGCAAATGACCACTTAATGTCCGGATTGAATCAGTCCTATGCAACAGAGCCACCAATGACTTAAAAATGTCTTGGGTTTCCGCATGTTTAGCAGGACGTGGGGTGGTGTGTCCACAGGGAACGCAGCTACTGAGAAATATTTCAGATGGGGTGTGTGTGTGTATGTACTTGCTTCTGGAACATAAATAACTGCTATATTTCAGCATTACTATTTTATGATGTAAATTATCTTGTAATCGATTTGCTAAAAAAAAAAAGCAGGATTTTTATTATTTTAAATTGACTGTGGATTTGTAAAAGGTAAAAGATTTAACAAAGAACCTCAATGTTTTAATTGAAAGAGTCCTTTGCCGACTGCCTGCCCCTATTGCTGGCCATGGTGTCCCCCTTTCCAAGAGTGTGGTTTGACCATTCTGGGCCCCTGGGCAGACCATAAAAGGGAGCCACTGAGAATGAAGACCGCTTTTCCCTTAAGCCCTGGCCGGGTGGTGAGGATACCATGGGGTTAGGAAAAGATGTGGGTTCAGCTCTTATAGGTGCCTGAAAAGAACATTTTGTTTTGATAAAAGTGAAATGTTTTTTTATTTTTTTGATATGATAGTAGATGGGTAGATATGATAGTTTAGAAACTTTTTATAAAAACATTTCTTGTGTAGCACAGGCTTATACAGTTTAACCAAATTCAATTTTATATACAGTTATAGGCCTAGATCTTTTATATATTTTTTAATATATTCCTTTTAAAACATTTTCATACGTATACCCCGTTTTTTTTTAATGTAACTTTTTTTACCCTGTAGTTTTGTGGTCTTTGATTTGCCCCTCCCCTTTGGTTTCGTATTGTCCCAGACTTGTAAGGACAGTGTGTAGTGTGTTAGCTGTGAGGAGCTTTAAGGCTGTGTCTCAGCAACGCTCTCGTCCTCATTGGTCCTGGATCTTCCCTTGTCCAATTGAAAAGGTGGAGGCGGAGGCGGCGGCGGTGGTGGAGGAGGCGGGGGTGGTGGTGGAGGAGGGGGAGGTGGTGGTGGTGGCGGCGGCGGCGGCTATGGCCGCGGTGGAAGAGACCGATACGGACCACCGACTCGCACAGACTATCGCCTCATTGTGGAGAATCTCTCCAGCCGCTGCAGCTGGCAGGACCTCAAGGTACGGAGATGCACTATCCTTGATTGTCATTGAGTGTCGCGTTGTCGTGACATTAGGACGTCGACCTATCGCTAAATCCTGTTTTATAGTCTAAAATAACTTTGATGAGAAGATGGGCCCTTAAAATGCTCAGACTGAGGTGTGAAAGGAAAAAATAGTTTTAGGCTGATACCATACTTTTATCTTAATTATCGTGAAAATAAATGTTTCCATGTCGCCCAGCCCTAAGATAAGCCACATTATATTCCAATTGGGGGACTTGGCATCAGTAGCCACAGTGGGAATCGAACCCCTACCTAGGCTAGGACCAGACCATGTGAGCTAGACTCCAACAGTAGATGTAGTCGTAGGGACCGGTTCTGGTGCTTGGCATCATGCAGAGCTCAGTTTCTAAAATAAGACGAGATGCACTTTATTTAGACAAAGAAGTTGGGTTTCATAGCAGCAGTCCAGGACGCAAATGGGAATCAAAAAGAAACGCATTTAAGACGAGAACGGAAAAAGGGATCTCAAGTGTATTTATGAGTAGTATACAGTTGAGGTACATTGTCGTACTATATACCTACCAACGACGGTGTGTCAGCGTTGCTCATGTCCTCTACTGTCTCTGCTGTTTACCATCTCAGGACTACATGAGGCAGGCCGGCGAGGTGACGTACGCCGACACCAACAGGGGGCGCAAGAATGAGGGCGTGATCGAGTTCCGTCTGTACGCGGACATGAAGAGGGCCCTGGAGAAGCTGGACGGGACCGAGGTCAACGGCCGCAAGATCCGGCTGATCGAGGACCGCCCCGGGGCCCGGCGCCGCCGCTCGTACTCCCGTAGCCGCTCCAGGTACTGACACACGCACACACACGCAGAAATGCGTAGCGTCGGTCGTTTGGCTCCTTCTGTAGGCCACACCGCTGCTTTCTCCCCAGGCCGGTGGTCGACTGAGTTCCAGTCCGGTCACTTTTTACTTTGAGGAGTCATCTAGATGGAATTAGTTAGTTCAACGACAGGGCCACCGATCAACTGCTGGCCTATTGTACACTAATGTTAAGCGTATCCTCCCAACCACGTGGTTGCATGGCTCCTCCTAGGCTTGTCACGCCTTTTTGTAAAGTCTCCATTGATGTGACCAGACTTGCACTATTGTCAAAGCCTTGCTAAATGAGTTTGTGACCCCCCCCCCCCCCCAAGGTCTCGCTCTAGGAGCCGCCGCTCTCGCAAGAGCCGTAGCCGCAGTGAGAGCAGCAGCCGTAGCCGCTCCCGGTCCAGGTGAGTCGCGGTTCTCTGTTTTTAAACCGTAGAAATCCAATTCCTTGTAGAAGCACTCAGAAGCTGCGGCATGCGACCAATGACAAAATGTTACTCTGAACCAGGGCCGCATCCCGCTCTCGCAGCCGCTCCCGCAGCAAGAAGAACAAGAGCAAGAAGGAAGAGGAGGAGCGTACCAACGGCTCCCACAAGAAGGACGCCCGGAGCCGCAGCCGGAGCCGCAGCCCCAAGAACAAGGAGCGCAGCCGGAGCCGCAGCATCAAGAACAAGGAGCGCAGCCGGAGCCGCAGCATCAAGAACAAGGAGCGCAGCCGGAGCAGGAGCCGCAGCATCAAGAAGGAGGCGCGCAGTCGGAGCCGCAGCCGCAGTGTGAAGAACAAGGAGCGCAGCGCCAGTCACAGCCGCAGCCCCCGGAGCAAGAAGGTGAAGAAGGAAGGGAAGAAGGGCCGGAAGGAGGAGTCTCGCTCCCGCTCCAGGTCCCGCAACAGGAAGTCTGGCTCCAAGGGGCGCGACGAGGAGGGCGGGGCCGCACGCCGCGTCTCCCGCTCACGATCCCGCAGCCCCGTGGAGGCCAAGCAGAGAGCCCACTCCAAGTCCAAGTCAAAGTCCCGCACGCCCACCCCCGCCAAAGCCCGCTCCCGATCCGCCTCTCGGTCCGTGTCCCGGTCCAAATCCCGCTCTCCGTCCCGCTCTCGTTCCCGTTCCTAGTCCGATCACGGTACTGTCCGCTATGAGCCCTTCTTCTGATCTCCCCCCTCATCAACATTCCCCCGAACCCTCCCCCGTCTCTCCTGTACGTTTTTTAATGACTAGCTGTAGAACCCCGGCCACTCGTTCTTGACGTGACCTTCCTGTACATGCTTCTTTTTTCTCTTTTTTTTCTTCTTTTTTTTACTTAATGTGGATGTTTTTTTTCCAAATAGTCTCTTGCAGGGGTGTTTGCAAAGTAATGGGGGTCAAAAGTCTAGTTTCATGCGTTTTTAAGTGGATTACATAATGCTCTGGTATGTTCTAGAACAGTTTTATCACATGTATGCATTGTTCCAGTACTCACGTGCTGCTGGGTGAGGCTTTTTTTTTTCTTTTCTTCCTTCTGTGACATCATGCCGTATAGAAAACCTTTTTTTTTTGTTTACTTTCAGAATAAAAACTAAAACGTGATTATTTTTGTTGTCCCTTGTTTTCATTGGTCTGTGTAGTACTGTGGTATGTTGCATTGTAAACTAGCAGGGAGTGTGGATGCATAACCACTGAAAGATGATCCATCCCGGTCTGAAACTAGATCTTAGTTATTGATCTACAGTTTGTTTGAATGGAGCAGTGTTAGTGTAATGGTTGGCGATTTGAGTAAATGTAATATACCGGTTAGGTGTCACAAGTTGAACTCAAACTAACATGCTAACGGTTCAGATTAAGGAATCGTTTCTTATTTGAAGTTTCCACTTGATATTCTCAAAGGAGCATTCGTGTGGAACCTTATGAATCAGAAAAACGATAATTACTATATTATTAATCCGATGAAGGCAGCAATTAATGATTCATACGATTCATTTAACCAGTCAAATGAATCGTAGAAGCACCATGGATAGCACTGAAGAATAACCAACTTTTAAATAGTGAATTAATTTGTAAAGCACTGTTCCTACAACTCATTAGTGAGCAATTCATAATCAGCTATAAATTATTAATTAGATAATGAGTGGTTTATGATAATCTATAAAGCATTAATGATTTACAAACTAGTTCATTATGTTGTGTGAGCTCATCTGAAGTGAGGACTATCTATGCCCTCCTAAGCATTTATAAAGGCATACATTATCTTACAAACCGTCTCATTCTTTTAATACTTTATAACTAATTATGAATTGCTTGCTAATGAGTATTCATGCAGGAACAATGCTTTATAAATGATGAATTCACAAATAATTCACTATTTACTACTACTTTATTAATGCTTCAAAGTTGGAGCACCATCAGGTTCTGAACCTGCGGGTACACAACGGCTGCTGATGTCTAAATATATATAACATACTATAATACGTTAACCTTCAATCCGTTTTCCGTTGTGTTAATAATAGCTTGGTGCTTAAGATACACTCGTACATTTTACAAAAATAAAAAACTAAATATAACTAAAAGTCGAGCTAGCCAGGAGTCGAACCTAGAATCTTCTGATCCGTAGTCAGACGCGTTATCCATTGCGCCACTAGCCCGTATGGGAGTAGCACGCGACGGGTAACGGTTAAGTACATTCTCGTGGTAACTCCGTCCACACGTGTACTCATGTGACCAATTGTATTCACTCCTCGCCTTTCAAACGTGCGTCGCATGTACTGCTGTATAACAATACCGAGATTGAAGTTCCTCGCAGATTGTTTAATTTGCCGGAGTGAAACTAACTTTATATTCCATTGTCCAAATGTATCAACGAACTCCCACACCTGTTGCCGACAATCAATAATTAGCAGCTTTTTGTAAGGGAACTGTATAAACCAAACCTTACTGTGAAAGAAAACTACTTATACTTACATGTCGAATTCATGAACTTCATCATCCGTTTATAATTATGACCGACGATATATTACCGAAGCAGATTTGAAGAACTAATTCGTAGGATGCTAATTGCCAAATGTGCCGTTATCCAGAACTCAATGGCTTTTTATTGTAGCCAATTACACACCGAGAACATTACGTCAGTAGTGCTCGACTGCACACTGGCACCACCTGGTGGCCGTTTGAAGCATTACACATTTACACATTATTTTCATCAATTAACTGCGTTAGTTCATTCGTGATATGAACGGCGCTAAATGTTTGTTGGCTGTAACGTGATTGTTCAAACATATCTCTTAATGTATCATACCATTGACAAATGAAAACAGTAACACCAAACGTAGTACAAAACACATTTAATTAAGACACAATTAGTCACAAACCACAGTAACAACCACCCATTCATAATCCTTACCTGCTTTACATCCCTCTATCGAACACTGTAAGCATGTCCAGTACATGTTTTGTTATAGAGTCTACATTACCTACATTAGATTTACGTTGTTCTGCTTATTAGAAAAGCTCCACCTTTTAGTGATTGTTACTCTACATCAAACTGTTTTCCCTCGTGTCTGCTACTGTGTGGTTCGCTCCTACACCACGGTTTAGAGGCAGCATGCATATGCAAATCAGTTAATAAGTGCTGCTGATGACCATCCACCTCATGACGACGTCGTCGCCATCCACGCCGTGACGACCTCATCATCCACGGTAATAATGACCTCATCGTCCTCAGCATTATGATGTCATCGCCAACATTGTGACGACAAATCGTCGACATTGCGACGACCTGAATCGTCTGCGGTGTTATGACCACGTTGGCCGCGGTGTGATGACATCATTCTGTTCCCCGCCGAGCCTGGCCTCGTCCCCCAAGGCCGCGCGTCATCCCCCGGACGCAGCCGTCAATCATCGCTGTCACCGTCGTCCTCGGAGGAGGAGAAGTGGGCCGCGCCCCGGCTGTCGTCGCGGTAACAGCGGGCCAGGAGACGCAGCTGCTCCAGTGCCTCCTGGTACTCGGCCAGCTCGGGCCCCTGGGAGAGGAAGCTGGGGGCCACGCGGCGGATGTTGAGGGCCGCCACGGTGCGCTGGAGCTCGGCCAGCCAGGGGCCGATGGCCGGGCCGGACTGGAGGCAGGTGAGGACGGGCACGGAGGAGACGGGCGGAGGCACGGCTGTAGAGACACAGGAGGGAGGGAGGGAGAGAGAGAGAGGGAGATCAGGGACAGAGATCAGACGGGAGCACGGTGGACAGTGAGCAGCGGAGTCGACTGGGTACAAACCCCAGTCCGCAGTCTACCTGTAGGCGTCCTCGCCCTAGACATTTGTATGCATTGTATGCAACAGTATAGTGTTATTAGAGTCTTCGTCAAACTGCCCAGTAAAGCTCTAAACATGAGAAAATCTAATTTATTATCAGTCTAGTTAGTTGATGTGTTACATCAGAGCATCCATGATGATGACATGATTCAGAAGAAGATGGGAGAGGAGTCGGCCTGTACTTACAGCCAGGGGACAGGTACTGGCTCTGCAGCAAGCCCTGTGCATCCAGGTCTGGGCTGAAGATCTGGGGGAAGGGTGGGGTCAACTTGCTGGGGGCGGAGAGCAGGTGCATTGCCCTGTATGGAGCCAAGAGGAAGGGGGTTGACAAAAAGGTACAATTAGATAAATGGTTAATTCCAAAGTGCAAAAAATTGTTTATTCCAATATGCATAGTAGTTTGTTTTGTATTTGTGTCTGTCTGTCTGTCTGTCTGTGCATCTGTCTGTGTCTGTCTGTCTGTCTGTCTGTGTATGGAGGGACACCTACAGAGTGCCGGTGGGGTAGAAGGAGGAGATGTAGGAGGCCAGCACGTCCTCTCCACTGTGCAGGCTGTGCAGAGCGCTAGGGGCCCGCGACCCACGGACCGCACGACTGAAATTAAAAAACACAAAATGTGACAATTTCAAATGAAATTTCAATCAAAATGCCTTCAGTGCTACAGCAGCCTGTGGGGACTACAAACGGAAAAGCCATAGCAACAGAAAAACCATAACAGAAAAATCATAGCAACAGTAGTACCATAGAAACAGTAAAACCATAGCAAAACCATAGCAACAGCAAAACCATAGCAACAGTAATACCATAGAAACAGCAAAGCCACAGCAACAGTAACATCATAGCAACAGTAAAACCAATACCATAGAAACAGTTAAATCATAGCAACAGTAATACCATAGCAACAGTAGGACCAATAGAGTCACCGGACCACTGACCTGACCAGGCGTTGCTCGTCCAGGCCCCTCAGGGTGAGCAGCTGAGCATAACACTGACCACCACCACCGTCTGGGCACGACGATAAGGGTTTCCACGGCAACGCGTCAGCGTAGTGACTCAGGGCGTCGGGCAGCGATGTGCCTTGCATCATGGGTAAGGGAACGGCGCCGAACGCAGTCACCACCTGCGAGACGATACGGGGAACATGAGAGATGGTGCCGTCGACCCCTTCCTGCAGGGACGTCGACCGGGGGGGTGAATTCAACTCCGCCACCCCCACTCGGATTTCAGCGAATAGCACACCTGCAACCAGAGTGGGAGGAGCTAATCCCTGAAAGCATTCATCATCATCATCATCATGACATAACATGGCTGTTTACCTTTCTCCCAGACCCAGTCAGCATGTCCGCCATCTGCCACATGGGGACGCTGTTTTGTCGGAGGCGGCAGGGCACGGTGAGGGCGTCCAGGGTCAGGGCCAGAACAGAGCTGGAGTGGTACCAGAGAGAGGGCTGGTCCAGAGAGGAGCGGTTAAAAAGGACATTAGATATACCATTATAAAAGAGAGGTTGAGAAGAGAGCTCGGAGAGGTCGAAGCCTTTTATTAAACCACCGGGTGTCCGGCCAATTAGTCATTAAAATCCATCGTCTTATGATGTGGCATATCTGTGATATATCACGGTAAAAATGTCAACTCATTTTGAGTATACACACAGCATGAATAAATTGTTTAAAATCGATCCAAGTGGGAGTGTCCACCCAGATGGATGATGGCTCGATGGTGGTGGTGGTGAAATAGGGGTCCTTTCTAAACATGGAGAGGTTAAAAGTGGTCGAGTGGCGGAGACACTCACGTCGTAGGTCAGGTGAGGGAAGGCTACGGGAGCGCCCGGGCGCCTGCCCAGCCCGCCCCGCAGGGTCAAAGGGCAGAAGAAGGAGCTGTGATTGGCCATGTGAACCATCCCCAACGCCGTGTTTATCACGTGGTAGAGATCCTGCATCGGGGTCTGCAGGAACGGGGAAAAAAACGTCAGCACTACGACTGAGACAGCATTGAGCAACGATTGCTAGAAACTGTGAATGACATCGCTATTGCAGACCAGCGGTTTGTAAAATGTGGGCCGCGACCCACAAATGGGTTGCGGCAGGGGAACCAAGAGGCTCCGCCCCAAAGTACACCAGGTGGGTCACGATAGGAAAAAGTCTGGGGTCCCAGACGTTTTCCTATCGTGGACCTGTAGTCAACTCACTGAATTTGGTTGAGTGACAGGGGCCATCCCCCAGGTGAGAATGCCCTTGCCGCCGTACGAGTCCTGGAGCAGCTCCGCGACCTTTGACCCCAGGCCGGAGAAGCCATTGGTCAGGTCGCAGAGAACCTGGAAGCCCTGATGTAGGACCACAGAGAGCAGAGGGGAACGGGAGGGAAAACACAGAGAGGAGGATGAGTGTAGCCTCATCTCATCAATATTCAATATTAGTCTTGATAAATGTAACAAGATTTATTTCTTTTGAAGAAAGACTACAATACAAAATAACAAAAAAAATATATGGTCAGACACCGTAACAGATGAATAAGATTATAACATTTAAAGAAAACTGAACACATCTATTCATAAGGTTAGGTTAGGAGCTCTGTGTGGTGCCTGCAGGTTGTCACACTGTATTAATAAAGTAATAAAGTAATGTATTAATATTATTAATAATAGTAATGTATTAATAAGGTGATGTATTAATAAGGTGATGTATTAAATAAAGTAATGTATTAATAAGGTGATGTACCTGCAGGTTGTCACACTCCTCTATGAAGAACAAAGTAATAAATAAAGTAATAAATAAATAAAGTAATGTATTCATAAGGTGATGTACCTGCAGGTTGTCACACTCCTCTATGAAGAAGTGCAGTCTGTCCTCCAGGTCCTCAAGCACAGAGCCCTGCAGGAGGGGCTCCCCCTGGCCGAACGCCTCCAGACGGTGGGCCTCCCTGGCTCACACACACATGTACACCACACACACACACACACACACACAAAAATATATATATATATAACTCCCCTAAAGAAATCCCCTGAATACAGCTCTTCAGGTCCTTGGCCGGTCATTCGTTTGATTCCTATTGGATCTCCAGGGTTTTAACGCAGAACCATTGAGTTATTCATGGTAATATCATGGTAACTTTGACACTGGTTCTAGCTGAACTGTATTGCTTCCTACTGAATAAGTATATACAACATTTTCCATAAAAATAGGCCATCTCACATCACCCTAAAATCCATTAAACTATAGAAATACCTAATTCATCCCAAACCGTCGACGAATAAAGTTCCTTATAGTTTAGAAAAACAGTGAATGTTGCTCCGTACCCGTCGTGGTTGTATTGATGGATGACGGAGACGGTGCGGGGGTGGAGGTGGATGCGCAGGAAGTCTGACCACACCCGGACGCTGCCCTCCAGCGCGTAGCAGTTAGCCACGCGCTGCAGCTGCTGGTTCACGCTATCCACGCCACCAGCTCCTGCTAAACAAGCAGCCTTTTTTTTAACACTGACTTCGGAAGTTACGACTCAGCACTTATCAATAAGGAGGAGGAGGATACACAAGAGGTTTCATGGCTTTGATTTTTGCTTAAAGATTGGAAGTTTAAAGATGTTTCACATTATATACCACAAAGTAATACTACTATTTTTTGCCTAATAAAATAATGTACGTACCTGAGCACTGGGCCTGGTAAGTGGAGGCAAAGTCATTCTGGGCCAATACCGCCCCCGTCTGGACAGAGAACAGACAACTCATTTAGTGAGCAAGCAATAAATGCAAGCGTGTGTCCTAGTGTGACGATCTTAAAGCTAACAACAATTTAGTCACAGTGGCTCCAGTAGTCTTTTCAGATAAATATACAGGGAGCAGATCGTCACACCACACTTTGTATATTAAACTGTAAACTACAGGGGGAGGGGAGGAATCTAAACATCGGAAGTGCCACAAGACGTAGGACAACACAGTGACAGAATCACAGGAGTGACTGGATCCAGCCCACAACACTCACCTCCAGCTTGTCGAGATCCTGGAGGAAGGGGTTCTTCGAGGCCGGGCTCGCCTGGTGCATCGTGATATTCCCCTCCCTGCAGAACAAAACCGACACATCCACGTTTCACACACAAACAACAACAACAACAACAACAACACAAACCACTAAAAAACAGACCCAGTCAAAACTTAGCGTATTTACCACGACACGGCGGAGCTATCTCTGTCTGAGCTGTACAGACACCCCTCTTGTCGCAAAGTCTGAAGACTTCCTGTGGTAGAGAGGACATATTATAATAATATTATAATATAAATACAGTAGTGCAGTAGAGTCTGTATGTAAGCACTCAGCCAACACCAGATACATTCATATTACCAAGACACAAACAGGACTAATAGCACTATTAATCCAGTGGTTTGCTAAAGCTCATTATAAACACACCAAGTTGAGAAAAAAAAGAAACAGTACAAAAGCATAGGCCACAGTTTGATGGGTAGACGACCTTTGAGGTCCATCACGATGAGTCTGGGGGTGTAGGTGACCTGGCCCCCCATCGTCTGGCCCTCACGGAAGGCAACATCGCTGTTGATCTCGTCGAGCCCCGAGTTAGAGTCGTACGACAACGAGGCATCCTAGCGCACACACACACACACACACACACACACACACACACACACACACACACACACACACACACACACACACACACACACACACACACACACACACACACACACACGAGAGAGAGAGAATAGTGTCGATACAGTAAGGATCAATATTTGGATATATTTATGCGCAGAAATGTTGATGCTGTCTCTTAACACGTTTTTGAAAGTTTGACGTGTGCGGCTAACACACTAGCCAAAACCACCCTCACCTGCAGGTTCCACCAATGTGTGCCAACAAAGTTTGAATAGTGTCCCAACTGGAGCGTCACGATCTCCCTACTAAGGCTGCTCATCGCGGATATATTATCGATTAAGTTAAAACAACACACATCTGCGATTCTTAAACATCACGACCGTGTTATCTTCGGCATGAAAGCGGTGTGTGTCGCTGGATCTACCGGACGTGACGCACATGCGGATGTGAACTACACATTGTCTGCGACGCTATTGGTCAAGGCGGAGCGGTGTTAGCGGGATATCATTGGCTGTCCTCCGGCGGTCATAGTTAGGTTTCATTGTGCCATGGGCTCCACGTGGTGCGGGACGATCTGATTGGTGGGACGGGTGGCGACCCTGTTGAAGCGCACCGGGTTTTATTTTAATAGGGAAATCAAATCTTATATATGAACCGTCTTTTGGAAAAACAGACGGTTGTTTTGTATTCAGAAGTATGCAAAAGACGTAGTGCACAGAAAAAACCGAACAACTGGTATTATTTCTTGTTCTACTGTTGTAACTAGTGCGCCCGCAATACCGCCATCTGCTGCTTGCATACATAGGGTACCAACAGGCCTTAGACACGTTTAGTCTGAATGCAGATACCATGTTTGGGATTCTCAAAGGGGTTAATAGGAAGCAAGTGTAAAATGTATAGTCAATGAGAAATGACAACACACATGAACTGAGATGGTTTTATTGCATCACCGCTACAGAGAGAAAAATAAATTGAATGAATACAGATATTTAATATTATTGTGGACGGTGCCAACAACACGTTAAATTTGTCACGTTTTGATTTGTCGATGCATTTTTGATCATCGGGTCTTTGTGTCTACTCGCGGAACATAGGGAAGTTAGAGGTGAACCAGTCTCGGACTTCCTCCACCTTCTCCTCCAGGGTGGAGCGCAGGTCCTCCGCGGTCTTGTCCAACTGTTGGCGGATGTCCTCTGTGGAGACCTGGATCTTCTCGGCCGCGTTGTCGGCCTGGGTCTTCAGCAGGCGGTTGATCGTGCTGATCTTGGCCTCGGCGTTCTCGCCCACCTGGGTCAAGTAGGGCTGAATCTGGCTCAGGATGGCCTGCGCGTTGTCCGAGGTGCGGGTCTGGAGCTCCTCAATGTAGGCCACGACATTCCTGGAGTAATAGGATGAGTAAAAGGGGAATTGAGATTAGCTTATCAATATTGATGAAATATTGATAAGCTAATCTCCCCCCGGCGACTCACTTGTTGAACAGCTCCTTGTCCTTGTTCACCCTCTTGCGGATTTTGCGGGCGTAGGAGTTGAAGGTGGTGCTGGCGTCGCTGGCGGACTGCTCCAGCACGCTCTGCAGCTCCCGGCTGTACTCGGCCGCACGCTCGCCAATGTCGACCATCTTGGTGCTTAGCTTGGCACCCATCACCTGCAGATCCCTTTCTAGCTGCTCGGCACGCTCCTGGGTGTAGGGCCCCAGGTTGGTCTGGATGGAGTCCCTGTAGATGGCCAGCTCTGACATGGTGTCCAGGGTCAGGGTGCTAGAGGTGGTGGGGGGGTGTGGAGACAGAGGATTTAGTTTGGGGGGGTGGGCAGGATAGTCTAGTGGTGAGGGTGTTTTAGGGTATTTGGATATCATATATGCTGTTGTGTCTTCCTGCTGTACCATTTTTAACCCTGTTTGGTGTCTCATATTTGGCCTGTGATCAGTTGGATTTATAACTGAAAAAGCAGGACAGTGTAGTGGTTAGGGTGTTGGACTCAAAACACACCAAAGGGTTCCGGGTTTGATCCCCAATGTCAGCAATCTACCAGCAGGCAATCCCTGAACTAGATGCCCTCACCCTACCTGCTCTTTAAAGACATACCTCTAAAATAATGGATAAAAGTGTACACATAAGTAATCCATAGACAAAGTTAGCACAATTTCAACCTAATTGTAATCTATATCCCTCTTTACCATTTAAACCATTTTTGGTGTGTTTATCTTATTTGGCCCCAGTTGGACTCACTCTAGCTCCCGGACCACCTGGGTCTGCTGGAGGTCCTTGACCAGGCGTTCAGCCTTGGAGTTCAGGTCTGTGAAGTAATCTCTGACGTTGTCCACCATCGTCTCCCAGCCGTTCTGCGCCTCATCCAGGGGCAGTCCATGGCAACCTGGTTTAGAACCAACATTTTACATTCAGTCATTTAGCATATGCTTTAATCCTCAGTGAGTCTGGGAACAATTGAAGCGTAGAATCAAAATTGGAGCGGCTACAAAAAAACGTTATAGTGCTGCACAACTGCATTTATTTTTGATGAGTGGCAGCGTGAACAGTTACAGTAGATATAGAACATGTCAGAGTGCTTTTCTAAATGACACATTTGTAATTCGCCATTTTTAGTTATGACAAATTGGAACTAAAATGTTTGATAGGCCTACCTGAGAAGGCGACCAGGGCGAGAATCACTGCGAAAAACTTCATGTTGAATTATGAAAGTCACCTGAAATGCAATGAATCTGTAGTTATGCAACAAAGCCAAATTCTCTAAATTCTCAAATAAAATTAATTTGACCATTTGCACGCCATACTGATATGATTGTTACAACAATACTTCTTTGAATAATTACACCAATAATCACATAAATTAATAACCTTTATTAATATTAATAATTCCCTTCATTAAATTATTAGTAGTTGTTAGTAGTCATTTGAATCATGTGTAATACACAATTGACAAAGAAAAAAAAATCTAACCTAAACTAACCTGCATCTAACCTAACCTTATGAAGTACAACCTTATATATTTGTAAAGTTATACAAGTATTAAGTATTATGAGTATTTGGCAATTGCCGTGTCTGAGTAAAACTCACCTGACTGATATCCTGTGTGTGGACAGAAGCAGGCCTGGTAAGTCGGAGGCGTATTTAAGTGCTTCGCTGAAACGTTATCAAAAGAGTGTCAGAGTGCCTGACCTCTGTCCGAAGTTCCCTGCATGGACTGTGGTGTTGTCAGCTTTTATTGCCGTCTGGTTATTAATCGCGCTCCACGTTTCAACAACAACAACAGCGATATAAAGTACACAAAGTACAGTCTGAATGGCGAAGAACGTTTTTTTGTATTCATGCTAGGTGCTAAACTATTCAGAGATGTCAGTTGTATGTTTTTAAACATCAAATATGAGTACTAATAGTAATCTGTATTAGTTTTGTGTGTTTTGTCTGTTGAGGACACGGCACCACAAAAAAACAACAGTAAACAAAAGCAAATGGCAGAAACTAAAACCAGATTCTAACAAACAATCAAAATATTGAAGAAGTACCGGATTGCTGCGGTTGAGGTCCCATCGGGCCATAAGGACATGAACATCATGTGATCATGTGACCCGAGAAAAACCCCAACAGCAAAGGTCGAAGGTCGCTTCTATATCACATCACAATCCAAGTGATAGGCAAAGGACAGTCCAAGCAGGCCATAATTTACCTGCTGAGTCTCAGAGGGACTTTTACCGGAGAAAAGCCAACCCAGGGTTAGCGTAATTCAGTTTTATTCATTGTATATTAATGACCCATGAGGAAGAGATAGAAAAGAGACAGTTACAATACATAATACGTGGTAATAACACGGTTAATAGTTTAGAAGTGGTTCACTACCAATCTCCAGGTTGTATCTGTGATATTTCAAAAAGAATACTACCATGGATGGAGTGTTTTAGATATCTCTTGGTAGCTACAGGTCCCTCTGCTAGTATTTAAAGAGCTTCTGAGATACCTGCCTCTGAATGCAGGCATGCATTGTGGAGAGAAGTCGGGGGCGGGGGAAAAAGACCCTTTTCACATCGTAGGACAAACACAGGTGTCGCTCATAACACTAATGATGAGTCCCGACATTAACACTGGGTAGGTAGGCTGGGGTTTAATTGGCTGGTGTTTAATTGATGTTTAATTGATGTCAAAGCACCAGCAATGTTGCCTGGGTCCAGACGTTTGACCCCGCCCACTCCACTGAGTTGACCGATTCTGGTCCGGCATCGTGACATGAAACAGCAATTTCTCGGGTGAAAAAGCGATTAATCCAATGAGCAGGGACTAACAATTAGCCAATCAGTGCCACGGACGGATACGTTGGTCTCTAATGATTTGTTAGGGAAAATCGAATCCCCCTCCCCCACGGAAATCGGTTAGAGTGGAGGCAACGTGAGACTGAAGGTGGAAATGGAGTGGAACGAGTTGACAATTGTGTCTGATATCAAGGCTACCAGCAATGGTCACTGTGTGTTGTCTTCACTAGTTCAGCCTGGTACATACAAGGAGCAGACTCATAATTAGTGTGGCGTGACACCTGTGTTTATCCTATGATGACACCTCTGTCCCCAGTCGGGTACTATTCAGTCATTTAGCAGACCAAAGGGGGGGGGTTATCCCATTAATGAGCAGGTTGGGGTTACAGAGCATCTTGCTCAAGGATGCCTACAGGAAGACTGCGGACATCGGGGTTTGAACCCTGAACCTTTCGCCTGGGATTCTAACGACCTAGCCACTAGATTCGTGGTGTTTCAGAACATCTGATATGCTTGCGTTTAAAGTAGTTAACCTTTGAGGCCGGCCGGCTGAAGCCACACAGCTCTCGAAGGGAACAGTGACTCCTTCAGGTATGAATAAAGTTTATGGGGAAAATGACCTGAAAACAAGAAGTTTATATTTGTCATTTGTAATCTGTTTTCAACACAAACGTATCTGTTTGAGTCATTCTGGAGATTAAGCAACAATCAATTGATGTTATCTATTGATCAAAGGTTTACACACAAATCATCAATGGATGAGTCTATGAGTCGAATGGTGTAGTATTTAAGTATGTAGTGTTGTTTCCTATACGGTCTGATGTTATTCGTTTTGTAGTATTAGTCATTGTTTTCCTCTAACACAACAAGAAGACAAGATAGAAACAGAAAATACATGTTAACTGTTTATTATGTCGTTTCACAGACAAATAGACTCTTGACACATTGAGGCTCATACGTGACAAAGTAAACACAGTCCGACTTTGTTAAAACGCCGTCGGATATTAACCTTCCAAAGCATAAAACCATAAAAGTGCCAAAAGAATACAATTCATATATTGCACATCTTCTGTGGCCCATGTCTACGACTCAGTTCCTGGCGTCGTCAAAGAAATGGCATGCTGCATCAGTCCTGTTTACTGGGTCATCTTAGTGAAGGACTTCCACAGGAGCTCCAGCTGCTCCTTCAGGTTCTGGGTGTTGACCTCCACGTTCTTCTTCAGCTCCTCCCCGTAGGGGGTCAGGCTCTGCTGGAACTCCTGGCTCCTCTGGGCCAGCTGGTTCTGGAAGTTCTGGGTGATGGGCTCCATGTTCTTCTGGAACTCCATCACGCTCTGGTCCATCTTCTGCTTAAGCTCGTCGGCCAGGGGTCCCATCTGGTTCTGGATGCCCTGGATGCTCTGGTCCAGTCTCTCCTTCAGCTCCTGGCCCCTCTGCTGCACGGTGGCCCTCAGGGTCTCGGTGTCCATGGCCAAGGAGCTGACCTCCTTGGTCAGCTCCTCCATCTGCCTCTGTAGGTCTTCTTTCACCTCCTCGACGTAGGGCTGGAGGTGGGCGCTCACGGTGCTCAGGTCTTTCTCCACGCGGGCCTTCAGCAGCTCAGCCTCCTGGGAGATCTTGGCGAGGAGGTCCTGGGTCACAGGGCCCACCTGTGCCTGCAGAGCCATGGTGTACTTGTTGACGATGTCGGTGCTCTCAGAGATGAGGGTGCTGTGGATGTAGAGGAGACAGGAGCAGGGGGTGAGATGATGGTTTTTGGTTGGATTGTATTAAACATGTATTAAACATACAAGTCCACAGACAAACACAAACCAGGCAACTCTAGTGGCTAGGGTGTTTGACTCCCAGTCAAAGGTTCTGGGTTCAATCCCCAATGTCCGCATTCTACCCGTAGGCACCCTTGAGCAAGATGCCGTAACCCCCTACTTGCTCCTTGATGACATGTGTCTGAATTCGCTGTGAGTCCGCTTGGATGAAAGTAAATAGTAAACAATATGACGCTTACTTGAATTCCTGTCCCAGCTCAGACTGTTTGATCTGCTCCACGGAGCCTTCTGCGGTGCGGGCCATCTTGGCCACGTAGTCCCAGAATGCATTTTTCACCATGTCCAGCTGTTGCTGAGGCTGCAGCTGCTGCTGTTGCAATTCTTCTGTAACTTTAGCATCGCCACATGCTGGAGAAAAAAAAATCGTAGGATGAGAAAAAAGGTACAAAATCGTTTTTTTTATCGTGCCATGGAATATTATTTGACTTCTGTTTCAAGTTATTTGGGAGTACATTTTAGTATGTAGTTTGTCTATTTCACATAGTTTACTTACCAGCAAAAACTGCGAGGACCACTACCACGAAGACCTTCATGATGGATGCTGAAATGTTCCAATAAAAAAAAGGACATTTAATTCACCATTTTAGACGTAAATCTAACATTTCTCCGGTGCCATATTCTTCCTTAAGCATCGGTAGAGATTCTAGAAACTGTATTTTACCTGGTTTGGATCTGGATCAACCTTCTGCCTGCTAGCCAGTGAGCTGTGGAGTGTGTCTGTGCTGAGCTTGACAGGTATATATATATACATACACACATGGAGCTGAGACGTACACACTCAGAGGACATAATGGGGGGGCAAAGTTCAGCTGTATGTCTCTGTGTCACACACGAGTACGTCCACATCACTATGTGGAAGATGACCTCAGAGGTCACACACTACTGATGATGATCATTGGTTGTAGGGTCGTAACTGAATTCCAGGGACCAGGAGGTCAACCGATCCCGAAGACACATTACACAACAGTTATGGCGGCCATTGAGTGAAGAATTTGTATGGAATATAATTGTTTTTAGGTTATTTATTGTACCTGTTTGGATTAGATATAAAAAAATATCTTGGATTGGTTATAGATATTAGCCTAGCCCTTTGCCCATATTCTATATTGGTTTTATGTTAGTGACAATGAGTTGTACATACAAGTGAGAAATCTAGACTGTAAAATAAAAGTGGTTTAATTGGCTGTAAGCCATTCAAATAAAGGCCTTAATGTTTGAGTACCATGTGTACCAAATGATACCTTCATGACGTAATGCAATGAATGAATCAGCAAAACAAAACGCTGAATACTGAGAATTAGATGTACTGGACAACGGTTGAGTGACTAATTCAGACCGGTGGTGACAATCCAATCCAACTGTCTCTATTGATTCCTGCTATCTTTTATTGATTGACAAAAAGCACAGGGCACCCTTAAACACATAAACATGTATCTTGGTTAGCTGCCATCCTCGGATGTTATCAGAGAAGCAGAAGGAGACCTTTGAGCCAGCCGGTGGTGCTGTCCCAACCCGGGAGTGGACCACCCATGCTAAGAATGTGCCTCACGGTATTGTCAGACGCTTTGGGTAAAAGCCATTGGTAAAAGTGTCCACCAAAGCGGGACATGTATGTTTTTTGTGTCTCAAGGAGCTTACCGCCAACACCAAACAACATCTTGGTTCTAAACGGTAGCTGGGTGGGGGGGGGGAATGGAGCCAAGATGGCCGCTAGGTGAATAAGACCTATGACGGGTGCTCTTCCTTGCCCCTGATGATGACCACCATAAACCAGGGGTGGTAATCAGGTGAACAGGTAGGTCAAAGGCAGTGTTACGTGGTGGAACAGGAGGGCGTACAACAGGGCACCTACCACGTAGAACTTTGTCCTTTCCGACCAGCTATAAAACACCCAGAGAGGACGTCTCTCCACACAACAACGCCACACAATCAGGTAAGAGACGATGCATTCACGTAGAGCTCGGCTGATATTGTACCTCATCCATGACCACAGGTGTTAGTTGCTGTGTTGATTGAGTGTTAAATGTGTTAAAAGTGTTGGATCTTCGGGAGTTATTTTAATTGACTTGGAGGTGGGTAAATCTGCAGATGTTTTGCTTCTTGATTCACACCGCCCCTGTTTGACCCCTGACGTGGATGACTTGTGACGAATACTTGTAATAACATGTAAATTGTTATATGCATGTCTACAACCCTGTTAATTGTGCTGCTGCCTGTCTTAGCCAGGACACTCTTGTAAAAGAGATTTATTTTCTCAGTGAGACTTCCTGGTTAAATAATAATAAATAAATGTGTGTTTCATTTTTTGTGTCGTCACCACCAGCACCACCAGCACCACCACCACCACCAGCACCACCACCACCATGAAGGTCTTTGTAGTACTGGCGCTGACAGTTTTCTCTGGTAAGTGAAGAAATCCCATATCCTGGGGTAGGATAGTCTAGTGGTTAGGTAGGGTGTTTGACAACCAGCTGAAAGGCTCTGGGTTCGATGCCCGATGTCCGCAGCAGTCTACCTGTAGGCGTCCTTGAGCAAGATGCCTCTAACCCCTACCTGCTCCTTAATGACATGTATCTGAATTCACCCTAAGTCTTTGGATAAGTGTCTGCTAAATGACAATGAATAGTAGTGATGTCCTTGATATAACACACTTTTTTTGTCTTGTAAAGCGACTGAGTATATAGAAAAGGGCTATATAAATGTAATGTATTATTATTATTATTATTATTATGAAATGACTAAATCCTCAATGTTTTTCCCCACAGCCTGCAATGCTAACATTCTGTGGCAGGAGCCGATCAAGACGAACCTCGACCTGGTCAAAGATGCATTCTGGGACTACGTCGCCAAGGCAACCTCCACCGCAGAGGACTCCCTGGAGCAGGTCAAACAGTCTGCGCTGGGACAGGAAGTGAAGTAAGGGCTCTTACATTTACACGTTTAGTCATTGAGTCTGTAAGTTGCTTTTATCCAAATTGGCTTCCAAGTGAGGCTGAGAACAAGCAGAGCACGATCACTATCGGCGTAACTATAACCAAAAACGCTTTGTGAACAGCGTCAAGATTTCCGAGAGTGCAGAGGCAGTGAACCAGTTCACCGTGGCCCTGCAAACCCAGCTGGGCCCCGTGACCCAGGACCTGCTCACCAAGCTGTCCCAAGAGGCCGAGCTGCTGAAGACCCGTCTGGAGGCGGAACTGACCTCCGGGGGCGCCCGCCTCCAGCCCTACGCCGTCGGACTAAAAGAAAACCTCGACAGCCACATGGAGGAGCTGAAAAAGGAGGTGATGCCCTACATCCAGGCCATGGACAGCGAGAACGTGAGGGCCACCTTGCAGCAGAGGAGCCAGGAGCTGACGGCGAGACTGCAAGAGGCCATCCAGGGCATCCAGGACCAGATGGGGCCCCTGACCGACGATCTGAAGCAGAAGATGGACCAGAGCGTGGTGGAGTTCCAGAAGAGCATGGAGCCCATCAGCCAGAACTTCCAGACCCAGCTGGCCCAGAGGAGCCAGGAGATCCAGCAGAGCCTGACCCCCTACGGAGAGGAGCTGAAGGCCAAGCTGAACGTGAACACCGAGGACCTGCAGAACCAGCTGGCCCAACTCTGGAAGTCCTTCACCGAGAAGATCCAGTAATAAATAAATCCTGAGACAAATCCAAAACAAACCTCCATCTCTGGAATCCCACTGTTTATGTATTGTCAAATAACACATTAAAACCATTTTTGAAGTGTGAAGTAGTGTCAAGTTCTTGTCACGCCAAAATCATAGACTTGAGTAAAGTTTAGTGGTTTACTTACTAGAAACATAAAGATTCATTTTGAACACAGATGTGTCATCGTAGGACAAACACAGCTGTTGCTCATAATACCAACTGGTCTACTCCGTTTATGTACCAGGGCACGGGTCGTGAAGACACGTTTACTACCGGGGTCCCGGTGCATGAAGGGAGCAGACCCAGCATTAGTGTTATGAGCGACACCTGTGCTAGGTGTCGCCACATCAGTGAGAAGGGTCTATAGGCCAATTAAGTTCCTGATAGGGATATTGAGCTCAGTATTACAACATCTGCATTTCATTTAACTAATTAATCCTTGAGCGTTAAGTACAGGGTTCCTACAGCTTACGGCAAGTTAGATTTAACACTGAAGACTTTTTTAATGCCACTCTGAATGCAATTTAAGAAACAACTTAACCAAAATTGAAGAAAAAAACGACAATTACTTAGGGTTAGGGACAATTTTACCCAAATGTTTATTGTAACTTAAAACATGACTTTTTTGGTCCAGCGAAATGGTTAAACGATTGTTAAACGATTAATAAATTACTACTTCCCATGTTTTAACATTTAAGACTTTCGAAAGATTGATTTGAAATTTTTTTAAAAGATTGAATACATTTTTAATACGAATTAAGGCCTTATTTTTAGATGAATGAATTCAATGCCTTTTAAGAGTTTAAGGATCTGCGGGAACCCCGTTAAGTAGGCTGTGGAATAAACCCGAGATACACGTGAAACTCCTCCAAGTCGTCATAACTCATCAAATAACAAAACGGACACAAGACAGGATGTTTTGATAAGAAATCGCATTTATCGTTCCCCAATAGATATATACAGGTAATATATATATACTTCTCCATATATATATCGACTGTCAACAGTGAGAAAACAACAATGACAGGTTATGTATCACGACTTACACGCATACTTATATTAGTTCAACTGTAAACCTTGCCTACGCCCCACCCCACCAAAATAAAGAAGACACACAACACACTACTGACTTGGTGCCAAGACTGACTTTACAGTACAAAACATGAAGTAAAATCCACCCCCCCCAGAAATACGGCATTAACAAAGAAAACAGGCACTGGACTAAATGAAAAAAATGAAAGAGCACTGTAGTGGTCTCCCAGATGTGTTGTTAAGCACGGTGTCATTCTGTGATCTGCTGAGGTCTCCGTTTCCTGTCCCCCCCGCCCGCCCCCCCGACCCCGCTAAATATTCTCAATGACACTCTTCATTACAGCCCAGGTCTCGATCATCCCTCACCTAATCCGTACACCGTTAAATACATTATATGTACACTCGTTGGGTCGTAGCGTCGTCATTGACGACGACGATGATGATGAGGTGATGGCACGTATGATGTCATCGTGAGCGATGCCGCGCAGGACGTCGCCACTTATGACGTCATGGCGCCATCGTGTTCCGTCCACAGTGCGATTGTCCGTTCCACGGTGTACGCGGAGGGCTGTACCCCCTCGGCCCGCCCCCAGAACCCCGCCCCTCCCCAGAACCCCCCCCCCCCCCCCCCCCCCCCGGGCCCCCCCCC
>OOFB01025067.1:0-7500 GCA_900323305.1 Trachyrincus murrayi
GAGAGCCTGTTTCTGAAGGAGGCGTGCCTTGGTGGTGGCTGTACGAGATGAAGTGTTGCTGAACTCACACATGATTTTGACGTCTTCCCCTGCATAGAGAACAAAGCGTTTAAAACAGAAGGAGTTTAAAAACTGCTGGCCTGTACCTTTGTGCCACAAGGCAGAAACAAAGTTTTCAGGATTTCCTTACCGGGGACAAAAGCTTTCCTTTCAAGGCGAACATTCATTGAAATGGAACCAGAGACACACCACAGACAGCACAGTGTCATACTGTTGGTGCCGGAAAGAGGTGCCTACACAAGAGCAATATGGAGAGGGCAGAATGAGCTGCAATCTAAATTACAAACTATGTTTCATTGGAATTGAATTGTAGGCCCTACTGTTGCAGTAGGCCTTGTTACTTACCTTAAGTTCGTAGTTTGGAAAGGTACGGGATGCAAAGTTGAGCTCGGTTTCAAACGTTTTAGTGAAGTGCCATGGCCTGTCGAAACCCACGATCAAAGAGTAAACTATTTGACCACGGACCCCCTTGAAAGAAGACGGGAAGTCCCTTTGTGGAAATAAACAATGACGATTGATTAACAACGATGATTAGAACAGGTTACAAACCAAAACTGAAAATTGCAACAACAAAAAAAAAAAAAAACATGAAATCTACAAAGCTAGGCCTACAAATCACTTCGGAAAACGTCATACACACCCTTGTGGAATTTGACATGTAAATGGATACACATGCGTTCCGGGTGGAAACTTTGACTGAACGGCAGCTGCAGAGACGAGTGGGATAAAGGGCAATTAAATGCATACTGATACTAAATTACTGATTCACATTAAATCATAAGATGTTTTAATTGTGGGCTTGACACTTTTGAATTGTTTCTGCAACGCTACCTTCGGCGTTCATCATGATGACATTTTTTAAGTTTAAATATTCCACTTTTGCTGAATGTCGTTGTCTGTGTTTCGAACTTCCAGTGCTCCAAGCGACATGTGCTTTTCCCTTCAGTGTCAACGAGATAGAAGTTATCACGGTTGCTTTCGTGAGGGCGAAGGAAATCTGGCCCGTGATCGAGTCGCCACTTGAGTAAATGTTGCCACCATCCCGCGCGTTGAAGCTTATGCCGAAATTCTTGATGGTTTCTCCGAACATCGCAAGCGTAAACAGGTCTAAACCAAACCGTGAAAACTGTGAAATAATGCGATATTCCCAGGACAAACTAAAGCTTGCCTCGAGAACAACAACATTGCTCACAGCTCTATAAAAAATGCCACGAAGTCAGTGTGGCGTTGGTGGTTGACTATTCGGGGCGGCGTTCCGAATGGAGCGATATCCTGTTTCCAATGTGAACCTTACTTATACGAGACACGCTTTATGAACGGTAATGAGATGGGCGCTCACAACAAGGTTGCAATGTTTGCGATGACATCCTCTGATGTCATTGATCTCATTTGCTTTTCGCATTTGTTAAATAACACAGGCATGGTATGGTTTGAACCGAGGAGGAGGTGCCCTGCCAGCCAGATGAGACTGGTGGCTGAATTATTGGTAATAGCCTACCTACCTTCTGGCTAACCTACTGCACCAAATAATATAAACTAATGCATTTCTGTCTCAAGAGATCAGTTTATCTGCATCAGTCAATATCAGCGACAACATTAAATGGGTATGATGGGTCATTAACTATTTATGGTTGTTGTTGTTGTTGTTGTTGTTGTTGTTGTTGTTATTATGTAAGGGCGTGGCAAGCAATCTGTGTGGGCACTAAGTGTGTGAAGATAGTTTTATATCGGATACTGACTCCTCAAGGTGAGCCAAATAGCTCGACGTGTGGTTCGGGGGGGTATGAGTCTATAGAAAGAGTCATCGACCGTGTAACTAGACACATTGTTATTATTATGGTTAGTAAGGAACCGTGTAGCCTATATTCTGTTTCGCTACCATGTGCAATTTTGGCAGGCCAACACATTGGCTCGTCAAGCTTGTACTCGATGGTAAAATGGGGACCCTTTAAATGTTCTACGTAATAGGTGAATCCCGCCCACTGGTTACTGAGCATAGGTCTACTGGGAGCAACTGGCCCCAGGTCTACTCAGTTGGAGGGCGATCGCCATCGAGTAGCCAGTATTCGATGGCGATCGCACACCCCTCATCTTGACCACCAGGTGGCGCCAAATATGCACAGACGTTGTGTACATTGTGGTTAACAGACAGGCGTGCATACATATGAGTGACGTCTCCACAGACTCGTTACCATTTCCACTACAATACTCACATAAACACACAAGGACGAGGGGACAAAATATACACAAACTGTTATCTTTATAATGGAAAGAAGGCTGACCCTTTTAGATTGTATCTATAGTATTGGTTTTAATGAGTTAATGATACACATCAAAGTCATAAAATACTCATGCTGAACTAATTTTGGCTCTCGTTGTTTGGACAGAGGAGAAGCAGCCAGCAGAACACAATGAAATGGCACTTGAGGGCAGTAAAGCACAACTTACTGAACAAATACCTTGACAGGGACCAGCTGGAGCTCAGAAATATGTGGGCATATGGAAACACTTCTAATAATGACTAGGCCTATGTTATAACGACTATAGGAAATATATAAAGACAACCACAAAATACAGATCACAGTTTTCAGTGCGTTTTTATTCAGAAAAACATATCCAAGTGGGTCGATATTGCAATGTCTACAGTAGAATTATACTATTATTACTTCCAAAGTGCTGATTCCTGCACTGCTTATAGAGCAGTCCAACCTTATGAAATAGTCTTGTACATATTGTTCAAGGGTTTCTCTCTCAGCATATGAGGAATTGTTGTTGGTTTTCACACAGCACAGCTCAGTCAACAACCTGTAATCATGTCCATCATTTAATCTCTTTAAACATCCATTAGATGGACAGAGGCTCCACTGAGATTATGTCTATAAACTGAATTTGTTGTTACCGCCAGGCAATCCCAGAAGCATCTGGCAGCTCCTGCTGCTTTGGATGTTGCTAAAGTTTTCATTTGATTTCCCGAAAGCTAATATATCTTTGCATTTACCTTAAGGTTTCTACCTAGTGTATTCATTTAGGTTTGTTTTCATGAGGTCATTGTGATCCAGAGGTTGTTTTTGTGTTTCAGTAGCACATGCTCCCTAAGTAAGTGGTTGTAATGCTGTCTGAACATTGGGTTTTGATTCAGGCACAGAGACAGTAGAATGTATGCACAGACATGTACTTACATGTGAGTTCTTGTGCAAAGGCCCTGTCTGTCTGTGCATACATTCTACTACAGTAGCAAGGTGATCTGGCTGCTTGGGAACATGGATGTCTATTTGTTGTGGGTGAGTGCTTAGCACGTTCCGCTACCAAGTTACAGATCTCAGGCAACATGATCTTTCACAAACACACACACACACACACGCACGCACGCACACACACACACACACACACGTACACGTACACACACACACACACACACACGAGCACATGCAAACACACACGCACACACGCATGCAAACACATGCACTCACGCATGCAAACACACACGCACTCACGCATGCAAACACATGCACTCACGCATGCAAACACACATGCACTCACGCATGCAAACACACATGCGTACATGCAAACACACACACACACACACACACACACACACGCGCGCCCATACACACAGCATTTGCGATGGGCTTTGCCTCTACCTGTCACTGATCAGTGCACCTGGCAGGTTTGGTGGAGCTCACAGTGGCAGTGCCCTGCTTGCCAACTCACTAAACCAACCAGACACGGACTCACACACGCACGCACACCACTTCTCCGACATTCTCGTTGTGTGATGCATTCAGCAACTCTCATCATCTCTGCCGCACGATAGCAACAGCTTATAACAATACCTCCGTTGTACCTCAAACTCGACTATGCTTGTCCTTTCCTTTTTTTTTGCTGATATGCGCAAGGAAAAAAGAAGAAATGAATTCCCTCGCAGTTGAGTTACACAAGCCTGCCATGAATTGATTTATGAATTTATCATTGTGTCCCTCATCTGCATCGAAACCACTTAATTTCTCAACCAAAAATAAATCGATATCGTTGATCTATCAGGGATAATACAGAACATATTCCGGTAGGTCAGATCCAAATGTGAATGCAAGGAGGAGAGAGCCCAGAGGATAAGCTGAAGTATTGATCTGTAGTCTCTACACACTGCACCCCCCCCCCCTTCAGTTAATCCACAGGGTCAGCTCTAATGACATTGAGGAGCTCTTCTGGCAGTTGGCACCGCTGCCATTTGCAATTTAGATGGAGGGGAAGCAATAGAGGAGGAGGAGAAAGAGGAAGAGGAGGAGGAGGAGGAGGAGGAAGAGGTGGGCAGCTGGGGGTGCAACCACGGTGGGAGATTGAAATCAGGGGGGGGGGTGGGAGAGAAGAGAAGGACTGGATAGGAGTGAGTTATAAGAAGGGAGGAGAAGAAGAGATTAAATATGATAATGTGATGAAGAATAAATGCGTGTGTGTGGGGGGTGGAGGAGTGGGAGAAGGATTGCACTGCTGCGGGGAAATGTTGGGAGTGGGTAAGAGAATGGAGTAGAAAGACAGCAGAAAGAAGAGTGGAATATAAATGGTAGGTATAGTAGTACTGATTTTAGTTTTTTAGCGGGTTTGTTTAACATTATGCTAAACCCTAAAGTTAATTCCTCCAAATGTACAGATTCATCCAACAGATCAAGCCAAAACCTCAACATGATTATTATTATAGAAATACATGAACCATGGTGTGTGTAAGATTGATGCATAGATAACTCACACTGACACACTGAATGCTAAGTAAACAAAAACTGAGTAGACGGATAAATGTTAATATTACTGAAAGGTTTAAGTGAATTGTGTGTACATAAAGTATGTATATATAAGTATATCAATATATTCATGGTCTGTACCACTGAAATTCCTGAGGTTTTGTTTGAAGAAGGCAGACTTTCCAATGTATACACGTTGACCGTAATGGGTTAACCACGTCACATTTGTCAAGTTATGTGCCTTTTTGGAGCCACTGAAAGAAATTCCTGCGGCAAAACAGGAAGCCACAGAGGGAGCAGTTGGCAACCCTAATCTCGTGCAGATCCTGTGATAGCTTTCTTCTCCACAAACAATGCGGGCTGGGGCTCTGAAGCGGCGTTTAAACACCAAACAACCAGGCCTCTTTGTCAGCTCCTGACAAATCTTGAATTTAGTCGACTTATTCGTAATGTCCCAAAAATCACCATCATTACTTTTGTCTTTGTCTTCATTCACTCCGTCAATTATATTTACAAGTTTTCTCTCTCTCTCTCTCTCTCTCTCTCTCTCTCTCTCTGATAATGATAAATTATCAGAGAGATGATAAATGATAAATGATAAATCTAGAGTCAGGGCCAACAAAAGTATTTTACTCTGCATCTGTCTCTCTAGTGTCTCTAGAGAATGAAGGTTTTTTTTTTCTCCTGAAAAGTGTACCACAGGATGAGGTCAGGGTGGAAGAGCATCTTTTCCAATGGGGCATCACAGTTGGAGTACTATACAGGCTAATAAAGCCAATACCCCCACCATGATGTCATAACCACATGGCCTGCTCTACGGTTAACGAGGCTGAGTCCAGTAACACATGTGTGGAGCAATTTATCTCCAGTGTCTCTCTGTGTCCAATTATTGCATGTCTCTTTATGTCGAGTGCATATTTATGTACACAATCACACATGTACATGTACACTATTAGGCAAGAGCAAGAAATAATAATGTTTCTAATTATATAATTATGTAGTTTTTTTTTTACCATAACGAGGACATCAGCCTAACCAAGATAGAATAGCTTTGTTGTTTTTTACTCAGACTAAGCCCTCCCTCCACAATTATCATTCACCTTCCAAAGACCTCAAGACCTTTTACTTTGAAAAGGATACAGGGAAGCAGGAAGACATGGACTGCCAAACCATGCTTCTTTTATACTGCAGTTTGGACATGAAGTTCTGTCTTTGCCGTGCAGTGACCTGACTTGAAAATATTGCGTGTGCATTTAAACATTATTTTATATATATATATATATGTATATATATAGTAATTTATTTAAATTCACACTTTATTATAACTCTTAAGTGCACTTTTACATTTGATAAACGATTTGGTAACGATGATTTGGTAAACAACATATGCATCATCTATGAAGTTAGATAGATTAGATTTGATGGAGTTTTCAACAAGAATTTCAAAATGATGTGTGAGTGTGTGAGTGTGAGTGGGTGTGTGTAGATGAAGACGATAAAAGAGCATTATTAAAGAGCATTGCAGGTTACAACGGGCAAAAACACGAAGAGAGAGATTGTCCTCAAACACAGGTGAAATTCTTGCCATAAGCTGTCTCGCCATTTCAAAAACAAATCTGCCCGCCCCACAATATAATTTATTTTTTTCGGAAATCAAATCCGGTTGACCTCCATCCTCAGAATCCACTTTATGACTCAGTGAAGACAGAACAGGCATCAGTTACAGCATTGTTGGCCAGACTCTCACGCAAGCCCTACTCATTTCCTGTTTTGGGGTAATGCGCCTTGATTGCATTAGCAGGCACTAAAAGACCATTAAAAAAGCAGGTTAGAGTAAGAAAATGAAATTCCTTTCTAGATGTATGCTCCTGTCCCATGCAATGTGTCCTTTGGTGTGTTATACTCCTCCTGTTGTCCCACACAGCTGATACTGTTTACACCAGGAAACACCAGGAGTATGGGATTAAAAGATGTATTTAGTGGTGGAAGTACAGTTATTATAGGAATGCAACCTCCTCTCTGACCTTTATTTTGGTCCAATCTCCATCCAAGCACAGAAAATGGAAGAGTTTGGGAGGAGGTGGTTTTCAGAGAACTCCGGCTGTAACTGTACTCTAGTTGCTTGTATTGCTAATTCTACCTTGATCCTAACATAGTAAGAGCTCAAATGTTTATGATATTTTGGCTTGGTTTACAGAATAATGTGACCTTCTACCTAATGGGGCATTACTGATTGACACACACACACACAGATGCGCATGCACACACACACACACACACACACACACACACACACACAGTTTTATACATATAATCATAATGACGCATATAAAAGCGACATGCAGTTCTTGGTCTCCTGTTTAGTTTTTTGGGTCACGCTCATCTGCAGCCTTTTTACCCAGAGTCCTTAGCGAGAGCCTGCCTGCTCATTTACTGGAATGTTCTGTTCAGTCACATCAGCACCCAGCGCACGCTCCAACCAGCTCACATCATCAGGAATGTCATGGATGGAATACCTGCCCAGAATTCAGAAAAAGGCTGTGCATGAATCTAATTGTGATGGGGTTTATAAAAAAAAATCTTATTTCAAATAACGTTCCATTTTTACCAGCGTAATTAACCAAAGGAACATGTTCCAGGATAACTGATTTGCATGTATAATGCAAAGTCACACATGTCTGTTCCGTCCTCATTAGCTGATCAC
>OOFB01025073.1:0-13760 GCA_900323305.1 Trachyrincus murrayi
CACACACACACACACACACACACACACACACACACACACACACACACACACACACACACAGATATGTGAGGGAGAGCCAGAGGACAAATACATACAGATACATAGGAGAGGATCATTTGTTTGAGTGCCATGATAAATAACATTCACTGTTGTTACCAAAGACAAATACATAATGCACGGCACAAATACATGAAATACTACTAATGAAATCAAGTTTTAATGTATATCAATAATACACAATTCAAAGTATTTATTAATACTAATTATATAATACTTATTGCTTGAGTCCAACTTTCACAGGTAGTCCCCTGATAACCATCTAGTAGTGTGTGTAGCCATTTCAAGACTATTATAATTCCAACTGTATTAAGCCAAGTAGGGATGTACCAGAATCCGAATATGTTATTCTGGAAAGCACCAATCGATGGACAAATGTTTCTTCTACCTGAAGTTGCTCATTATTATTCGCCATGATTGACATTTCTGTGTGTCAGCCATTATGTTTCTTCAAATGGATTCATATCATTGTGGATGGCCACAAGATAAACCCACTCTGTTTGCAAAGTAGGACTTTGACTTAAATATCCATCATGGGCATGATATAGCCAGCATTCTACCGGCTGAAAAAGACTTTGGTTGGTGCCGAGGTCGGCAACAACCAAAACCCATCCTGGCTTTTCACTTGAGTTCCTTTTTTGTGTGGCCGTGAGCCACGACCACGTCCGGTCTTCTATTTGAATACAGATACAGATCATTTTGGCGGTTGAACAGATACAGAGACGTCATTATCTGTCTCTGTAAGTTCAGATCAAAGATTTATGACGAAACGGTTTTAGAACATGGCAGAGAAAGTTGCAGCAGTGTGAACTGGTCAGTGTGAACTGGTTAGTGTGAACTGGTCAGTATGAATGGGTTAGTGTGAACGGGTTAGTGTGAACTGGTCAGTGTGAATGGGTTAGTGTGAACTGGTCAGTGTGAATGGGTTAGTGTGAACTGGTCAGTGTGAACTGGTCAGTGTTTAACTGGTCAGTGTGAATGGGTTAGTGTGAACTTGTCAGTATGAATGGGTTAGTATGAACTGGTCAGTGTGAATTTACATATCTACCCTGCTATTTAAACATGGCAAACAAACAAACAAACACAATGGCTTATGTAACAAGTGGAAATATCACTGCGCTGATATTTAGTTTCTCACCAGTTGCCAAGAAGCGCAGCGTTATCGTTCATTAGTCTCTCTCCAGGTGAAATAGTCCCTGGAGTTTGTGTTTTGTTTTTGGATGAGCCGATGCATCACCAGCTTCCAACTCCTGGCATAACGTTAGCTTAAGCCCCCGGTCTCTACCGCTGCAATAGACACAGGCGGCTTCACGTCACTGCTCGTGGCAGCAGTGTGAACGGCCCAGTTTGACAGCATTGTGTTGTGATTCTTTTGCAACAAAGTTGCAAGCAGCTTCGTTGCAAATCTTTGACCTGAACTTGGCTTTACTCTAGTGGTGAATCTAAACACCGGGGCTATTACCTGGGCCAATTCTCTGTAGGCAGTCTTTGCCAGGTTATATGGAACAAGCAGGTTGGAGGCCAGGAAGTAGATGACCTCCAGGCCCGTGAAGATCATGGAGAACTTGTTGATGAAGACAATGGTTTCCAGGGGGACCAGGCACAGCCTGGCCACCAAGGGGAGCAGGTGAGCAGAGAACAGCCAGATTCTCTTGGTCTGCATCACACAGGAACACAGTGTGCAGACCACCAGCTGACCTGAGAAGAGACACAACATATTAGAGCTGGGCAATATATCGAGATGATACAAGACTAAATATCGTCTTAGATTTTGGATATCGTAATATCGTGATATGGCATAAATGTTGTCTTTTCCTGTTTTTAAAGGCTGCATTACAGTAAAGTGATGTCATTTTCTTAACTTAAGACTGTTCTAGCTGTTCTATTATTTGCACTAAGTTCTAAATAAAATGAGAAAATACTCAGTACTTTTAAGTATACACACAGTACAAAAATAGGCTTTACCATGTGGTTGTTTTATATAGACTATTTATTTATTGAATAACCAGAAAACATGCTATATCGTGATCAAGATATTAAATGACCTATATCGTGATCAAGATATTAAATGACCTATATCGGGATAGAAGATTTTGGGCACATCGCCCAGCCCTACAACATATACACACACATCAAGGCACACACACACACACACACACACACACACACACACACACACACACACACACACACACACACACACACACACACACACACACACACTTTCCTTGCAGCGGTGAACTATGTGCTTTTAACATTGAGCTGCAGTATCAGCATTAATGAAAATACATTTTATCATGGATAGCCGGGCTAACGCTAGCAGAGTAGCATGTAGGAAAAGGTTTGATAAGTAAAGGAAAAGTAAATAAAAATGGCAACAAGACGATCCTTCTGCATACAAAGCACGGATGCTTTGAAATAACTTCTAAAAGGCTACACCAGCTGTGAATTTTAGCAATCTCTGCCAATTGTCAATCGTGGGTCAATAGTGCATTGGAGCATCGACAGCAAGATTAATGTTGGTGTTAGGGATACACTGAGGAACTAATCAGAAGAGACAGGAGCGAACTCGGCGATGGTGTGAACACGAAACTTTGATTAAACAGACCTTTCAAAAAATATATATACATTTGATTGTATATCGTGAATTCATTAGAACTTAAGAACAGACAATTGATCATTGATTGAAAAACAGATACATTAAGCTATATTGACAATGTAGCAGTTATTTCTGTATATTAAGTAACTTTGACTGTGTTTCAGTGGGGATTTCAAAAACTCAACCACATACATGGCTCTTATTTTTTAATAAACCATTTAGCTAAAGTGTCCATTATTACTTGACTATGAGACAGTATAATGAAGTAGTATATTCATAACGCAGGAAACTTGTCCTCTTCAGTTAGATTAAAGCAGACCATCAGCTCAAGAGCAGTCCCCAGAACTTTCTCCCATTTTGTCATTTTATACTTTTTACAACAGTAGTGCTTTGTGACGTACGAGCTGGTTAATATGAGCAGATTATTCAGATTATTAGCTAAATTAATACATCCACACTTACCTTCTGACCATGTTATTTAGGGCTATTGATTGTATGTTTGTTTTTTATCTATGTTGTGAGACAAATAGTGTCTATGTCCATTAAAATGTCTATGATTGTGCACACTGTGATGGAAGCCATTTGGCGTAATTGGTAGTCACAGTGGATGCTTACTGTGTGTAATTGACATTGAGTTACACTACATTGTGATTCCAAACAAGCCAGTACAACCACCTCAGACTAAAATTTTATTCAAAGTATATCGGGCCTTAACGTATGTGCGTGTATATAGAGTATTGTGTGTACCTATGAGGGCAGTGGTGAATCTGTTCATGGAGAGGGGCTCCAGGTAAAGGGGTCCCTCAAAGCCAGACTCCAGTTCCCCACGAACATAGTCCCTGTGCAAAGAGAGGTCAGACATTACACACATCTCCTAGTTTGCTGTATAATAGGGGTGTAACAGTTCACGTGAGTCTATAAACCCAGGGTAGGCTCACTTTGACATCAAAAGCTCCGTTCCTTGTCCCCCTTGTCATATGCCATAATATGAAAGAGTATATTTGGCACTTTATATATACTATTGTATATCTTTCTTTTTAAAAAAATTCAAATGAAAAATGCAATAATATAATGACAATCTTAACCATGCATTTAAATCCTGTATCGTCAACTGAGGAATATGGCTGTAAACGCTATAAACACGGCCAAGCCTTTGGTGATTTCCTTGTATCGATCTGAGTTGGTTGAAAAATGTTGGCTGAAGACTGTAGGGGGAGGTAGTAAGTTATTTAGTTGTTGTTTACGTTTAGCCCCCGCCAGCTTCGCTCCCCACGCGCTGGCCAGAGTTAGCCTACATTCGGATGGTGGCGCCATAAACAGCTCTACAAGTTTGAAGTAATGCACGTCGGGGACGGTCGCTGATCACTTTTTTTTGCCATCACATTTGTCCGTGCTGAATCCTAATGTTCCCAGACTTAAATGACGCTGGGGGATCTAACAACTGCTCGCTCTCTCTCCGCTCGCCATTCCCTACCTTACCGCCGTAAAGTTGGTTTCATATTGGATATTTGCCAACTTTATTGCAGTCTCTAACCAGCGATCAATCAGCGCCGATTATCGATAGTCGTCATTATCGATAGTCGTCATTGTTACTGGCTGTGTATATGATATAATAAGTATATAAGTATAATAAAGTCCCGCTAATATAAAGTATCACTGTTTATAATAATTATATGGCCGTGACTCCAAAATGTGCTTCAATCAGGAGTCTTTTCTCTCTGCTGCCGTATTTCAATCTGTCCCGACCGAACACATTTGTGCAACGAACCGTGCGTGTCATCCCGTACGGTATGGTTTTTTGACGGGAACCGTTACACCCCTACTGCATACATGGTGCTATGTCCATAATCATATGCTCATCATTTTTAATAGCGTTTCATTAGTTTTAACTGTATCCAGAAATGCTTTTTCATTGGTTTTTCAGGTGCAGTAGACATGTCTAAACCTCAGCAGAAATCAAACTAATATCTCTCCATAGTCCATCTTTGCTTGTTGTTTACATGAATGCTACGGTAATGAGCCACGCTCTCTCTCTGTGTTGTGTTATGTGTGTACCTGGAGACCTGGTGACCAGCGAAGAGCAGCAGAGCGGTGACGACATACAGGTAGAGTTTGACCAGATGTTGTCGAGGCAGGGTCAAGAGCACCAAGCTCAGGATATAACCTGTTGGGAGTGACACAGAAATCTATGAGTACATGCATGTTCGCCAGAGGTTTTAAGTTATTTTTGATTGGCGAGTGCCAATAAGCCTCTGATGCCCTGCAGCACACAGACAACTATCCAAGTCTTGCCTAACCGTTGCCTAGCTGAAATACAGCATTTAAATGGTACATCTTCATCACCAACTTCAGCTTAGACTTGAAGTAAACACAAAAGTAAAAATCAGTCGGTTGCGTTGTTTTTCTTTTTTGAAATGAAACAAGCTTAGCAGGGTCGTGTCGTTAATTCACTGCAAACAGCTCAATGTGTCTGTCTTCCAGGACTGTGCATACTCCTGTACACCTGCTTCATTGGATCTCTGTGTGCCTTGCAGCCATCTACCTTGCCTTAACATGTGGTGAAACCCAGCCAACATTTGTCAACATGAGGGTTTTATTCCTTGCTGGAAAGGAGAACACCTGTTACTTGGGTCTCGCCAGGGACAGCAGGTCAGATTTAAGTATCATAAAGCAAGGCACACTGATGAATTGCAAGGACTCGAGTACATTTTAAGCTCACAAGTAGCCTGTCAGATGACTCCAACACAAGAACAGATATCAGCCTGTCCATTTGAGGAAGCTCTGATTCAACATGCTTGGAAAGGGAGCAACTTTCAGCTGTCATAACGCTAACCTACCGTTCTACATATGAATAACAATGTGTGTTAGGGTTAAGTATATACAGATAGTATCTGAATAAGAGGCTAAAATAGGAGATATGATCATATCAGGCATAAAATAGCTGTTCAGTAGTTAAAAGTCACTGATTAGAGGGGTGCTATGAAGAAAACATTACTTTTATACCTTATCAGCCCAGTTTCCTTTAAGGCAGGTTTTTGTGATCACCAAAGCCTGAACAGGTGGATGTGACATTTGAACAACAAATCATACTTTTATGTATGTTTTTATATATTAGTATTAAGTTCTGCTGTACTTCTGCTGTATATCAAGCTGACATTTCATCTTGCCACAACATCCTGTGTTACTTTGAAATGTGTCATAATGCAGAAGTAAGAATGTGTTTTTTTACACTTCAAATGACCTGGCCTAGGTTGAATCATGGGATCTGGTGCTTAAACAGCAACCATTTTGACTGATAAGGCAACATAGTATAAAACACCTTGCCAGCAGTATAGGACTTAGTAACTATTATGTTTGATTGAATATTGTAATTGTTTGCCAGTGAATGTGCATATAGGCCACTGTATTTGTCCTGGGACAGATTTTGGGTGTGGTCCAACTGTGATTTACATAATGCAGGTACAGTCCCTATGCAGCATGTGTAACACGGTGCATACAAATGTGTGTGTTTAGGCTCGTCAGGTGATCACTGACCTCTATATAAGTGCATGGTTGGGTATTTCTTCTGCAGGTGCAGATGCATGTGGTCCAATCTCTCTCTGTGTGTGTGTGTGTGTGTGTAAAACTCTCCACTCACCCACATAGTGCAGGTAGAGGGCCAGGTACTTGTACTGGAACAGTGGGTTGTTGGAGAGGCTAGAGCGCTGGATCTTCTGGAAGAAGGAGCTGACATCCCAGCGGTAGAGCACGTCCAGCAGCATGATGCTGGGCACCCGCAGGCCCACATTGAGCACCGCCTCCACGCGCTCCTTCACCGCCATGGCCTCCGCTTAGCCTCTCAGCAAGCCACCGGGCAGAACCCACCAATAAGACTAGGACCTCACCGTGGGCTCGCTGGGAGGGCGGAAGTAACGAAGGCCGGAGCAAGGAAAGATTATGGATTAGAAAATGGGGATAAGGGGGAGAGGAGTGGAGAGTAAAGCCAGATGGAAACATTGAGAGAGAAAAGAAATGGGTAAATAGAAGCAAAGAGTCCATAACAGGAGTGAGGGAAGAGAGAAAAGAGGAGAAGGAGAGAGTGAGGATGACAATTCATTTCAGAACTCAAATTCAAATAATTTCAGAATAACTGAATTAAGCCATTACCAGCTTCAGCAAATTAGTTGTTGGTCCAAACACAACAGACTATGGCCTGTCAACAAATATAATCATAGCATTGCCATAAAGCAGGGAAACATCGACATTAAATATCAAAATGTAGGACGAATGATTATTTTGGTCTCGGCATATTCACAGAGCAATTGTTATTAAAGCAGATGTGATGATCAGCCATAAGTCATGTTATTGAACTACAACAGCCTAATATTCGGTCAATATATACTATTAAGATTTACACGGATACCACAATACATATTGCCGTCTATAGTTTGGGGGCAGTATTCCACAACCATGTTATTTTCCATTGTAGATGACAGCAGTAGAGTAAACACAGGGAGGAAGCTGCAACAGCCATGGCCCACAATTGAACATTAAAACAACTTTGTGTTAATCACCACACGGCCTTAGTTTAAGGTCTCCCCATCTCCTGTAGTATGCATCGCAGCTCAAACACACAGGAATGCAAGAAATGTGTTGCAGAGGAAAATAACCACTGTGGAAAGATTCTGCAGGGATTGTTCCGATACCACAACCATATGGTCTCAAACAGCCTCACTCCCGCAGCGAGCAGCACTGACAAACATTAATATGAAAGACATGTTATTGCACTACTGTAGCTGCACTAAAGTCTTCTTCAAGAAGGTTGAATGGTGTAGAGTAAATTGTTAATGTTCTATTGTCTTGATCATCATAGCCACATTCATCAATGCATGATATTCTTTGGATTTAATTGTGAAACATTGTGACTAAGAGGCCTGGGAAAATAAGCGAACAGTGTTGAAAAAAAATGCAAGGGACTTCGAAACAATAAATGTAAGCACACCAGCAAACAGAACGTACACGCAAGTCGAACCGGAAAATACAAATACAACGGCTGACTGTATTTCAAGTATTGCAACAAGTAATGTCACTCTCTGACTAAGAAACAAAACAGTGTTGGAGCATTTCGATTTTTGTTAAGCACATATCATGTGTTATACGACATTACCAACGTTTTCGTTCTTAACCTCTTGGTGATTCCGACAGCTCGGTAAGGTTGCTGACTGCAGAGCATCCCGTTCGTCTCCGATCCACGCAACCCAGGACAGGACAGGCATTCGCTTACTTACATAATATATGAATTCACTCCGGTTGGCGGTGACCAAGAAACCAGCGTTTGCGGAAATCGCACCTTATATAACGCCACCATCCACCATTTTTGAGCTTCGTTAATCGCGATCTACGGTGTGCTTAAATAAGACCTCTAGTTAATTCGAGTACGAATACATACATCAGAATAATTTTTTGTTGAGCAAATCTGGCACTATGGTTCGGGTGGGGGGCTGTTGCTGCATGTAACTGTGGAGCGCAGTGAACTCCAGTAACCCCCCGCTGTCTCGATGAGACACTAAATATCCGCTCGCTGATCTGCAGGGCCGATCAAAAGTTGCAGTTGCTTGTAAATATATGACCAAAACGGGTTGATGGCAGTTTTTTTGAAAGTCTTGTTTTGTGTAACAGGTGTGTTATAGTGACATATAAGCCTTTTCACCCTGGCTGAGTTGCGGACAGGCAGCGGGAATTGTGCCAGCAGCAATTGTAGTTATTTAGCTAGCTTAGATATATGCTAACAAACAGTTAGCCAGTATCAACAACCAGCCTATTCACAACACATTTATTTACAAATCACTTGGGGGAAAAAAGCCTTCTATCAAGTTAATAAACCACGACTATTTTACAATTTAACAGACGCAAAGTGGATGTAATTAGTTACCGTGGACAAAAAACCATCGATCGCTATATAGCTTATTAGGCTAGCTAAAAAAGCTAGCGGTAGCTAACATACTAGTTAACTAAGCTTACGAAGCGCAAGAAAGCTTCTGCTCAAGACAGATGTGAAAACATACACCTACGTGTGAAAGGCGACGTTCGAGACAAGTGACACGGTTTCCAGATGCTTTTCGGGTCGAATATCGACCATTTTAACTCGGCACCACCCGAGTTAACGGTCTTGAAGACGGGATCTCCTGAGAGGATGCGGCCCGTCCGCTCATCTCACTTCGGGGCCATCACCCTGCAATGAAGAAGATGCTTATACACACGCTGACTATTGTGTTCTTATTGTTATGTTTACTTAATTAAACCCAATTTAAAATACAATGCATGCATATCCGTGCAAAATTATGAAGAAAAAAAAATCGTTTGTATTAGATTATTAATAAGATGCTGAATTCTTGAAAAGAAAAACGCCCTCACAAAGTATGGTTCCGATACGGAACTGAATTTAATTATTTATGTTTTGAAAAGCATGGGGTATGGGCACGGCACGCTATGTACATATTTTAATATGTTGCATTATTTTTTACATCCGTTGTGCCAATCAATCACATCAATGTCATATTTGTTACATTTATAGGGCATTAGTAAGTGATAGACATTCATATGTTGGTTGCAACAGCATCAAATACGTGTCTAACTTCGGTGAAAACCGATGTCTTTGTTGTCATAAGATTGTATTTTGTTTGTTTTTCTGAAGTGTCCATGCTCTGACATTGCATACATTTACCTCTTAAAATAAATATGGCTCAAGCTAAACCAGCTGTTAAAATAAATAAAAAGGTAACAACATAGGCCGTACTATTTAAATGCATTAGTCGCAATTGTGATGCATTTTAACACTTAATACTTTGTCTACATTTCTTTGCATAAATACAAGTAACCATGGTAACGGACTAATACTCCTGCGTCACTACCTGCAGCTCTTACGACGCCCGGAAGTGCAGTGTTCATTGAATGAAAGTGAGGAGAGCTAACTTCATTCCACTTCATCAATTGTCGCCAATGAAGAGCATATTTTAATACCAAACATTCATTGTCAGATATCTTTACAAGGTGAGTATACACAGACATCAGTGTATCATTTGCGAAAGTTTTTTTCATGGCGGCCAGCACAATTCATTACCCAGCAGTGTTAGCCATTTCATGCTAAAAATAACAATAATAGATTTAGCTGTCTTGGTATCGGGGGGTTTGGCCTTTGTTCGCCGGCCCCATATGAGTTAATATGTACACATCTCGGTTTGTTTCCGTTTTCCTGGCAATGTTGTCGCTTAAGACGGCTTACCTTATGAATACACGATATAGGCTTTTGTCTTTTCGCCAGGACTGTGTGTATGCACTCGCCGTCTGCAACCGGTTAAGTGTATGCGCTTGTCCGCGCATCTGCGGACACACACACTACGACCAGCAGTCAACGGTGTGTATGTGTGCACGAAGAGGCGCTACCAGTCATGTCGGTATCGGTGATCATCAAGTGGGGCGGTCAGGAGTACTCTATACGGTCTCTGTCTGAGGAGGACACCGTAATGGACCTTAAACAGTCCATTAAGTCCTTAACCGGCGTGCTGCCAGAGAGACAGAAGCTCCTGGGACTCAAGGTGAAAGGTAACTTTCGACCTCAACCCTAAACCCTAACCCTCTAATCATTGTCTCTGTAGGAACTTTGCTTATTCTATTTTTTTGGGGGTGTAAATAATTATTCCAAACACCATTAGCTACCTGTCACATGAGCTTAACTATTTAAATGGTCTATACGTTGACCCTCTCTCCCGCAGGTAAACCAGCGGAGGACATGGTGAAGCTGGGTTCTCTGAAGCTTAAGCCCAACACCAAGATCATGATGATGGGTACCAGAGAGGAGGGTCTGGTACGTGGACCGAATAATATATCAGTATAATATATCACAGAATAATATATAACAATAATATGTAACAGAATAATATATAACAATAATATATCACAGAATAATATATCACAGAATTAATTGTCGACCGATCAATAATATTATATTAGTTCTGTTGCAGATGTCAGTGGTGGGTGAAAAAAAAACACATGATAACATGATATCGGCATTATATATCATCGGCCGCCCTGCTCTCTAAATATCGGCATCAGCCATTAAAAAACCCATATCGGTCGACCACTACACAGAATAATCTCACAGAATAATATATAACTATAATATATAACAGACTAATATATAACAGAATAATACAGGAGTTAAAGTGGCTGTAGGTAACATTTAAGAGCTATTATTTGAGTGTAATTTGTCAGAAATGCCATAGCCATCCGTCAGCTATTAGTGAGTGAAATTCTCTGTGAGAATATCTGTTGCGAGTTGACTGCGCCTGCCTCTGTATGAGACAATTTAGACTTTACACCGCTACCAACAAATTTCTGACCAATCAGGGCATCTCTTCCCTGATTTGTTCGGGGAATCCTTCTTGACTGTTAGTCTGACTAGTCAATGAAGGTTTTCTCAACCGGTGTTTTTATTTATTTTTAACCAGCTAAGTCGTCCATCTAGTTGGTAAACAAACAAAAGCAACCAGTGGAGTGGTTAATGTTAACCTAATCACCATCACTAGGCTGTTTGCTTAATGTGTAACTCGGTGTGATGCATTTTACCTTCTGAAGGAAGAGGTGTTGGCCCCGCCTCCAGAGAATGATGATGTGGTGAACGACTTTGACATTGAGGAGGAAGTCATCGAAGTGGAAAACAGGTGTGTGTATGTGTGTATGTGTGTGTGTGTGTGTGTGGAATTAAACTAAATATTACTAGGCACTTGATTATGGCTGCATTAGCAAATTGCAGAATTTATAGCTGTTTCTCTGAACCGCTGCAACCATTCTCTGCATGCATACCTGACTAGCAAGTTGATTGAAATGCAGTCTTTATTCTGGGAAGCTGTTTCTCTAATCCCCCCTGAAGGGACGTGAATATAATTAGTAATGAGTAAGTTTAATTATAACAAATAGTGTTTGTCTTCTTAAGAATGTTATGTGTATGCGTCTAGAGAGGAGAACCTAGCTAAAATCGCCCGCAGAGTGAAGGACTATAAGGTGGAAGAGCTGAACCCTCCCAGAGAAGGCAAGAGGCTCCTTGTGTTGGACGTGGACTACACACTGTTTGGTGAGCTGCTCTACGCCTGTCATCTGAATGATGATGTTTGAACAGTTCTCCAACAGCAGCAGTAGTTTGTCTAGATGCTAGTGGCAGTGACGTTGCTAGGTACGCGTCCTGCGTCTCTGACGCATTACAATCCGAAAGACGCAGTAAACTCACTATCGCCGTGTCCCGGGGACACAGCCTATTTCTTCCCCGATAATGCTACATGAAATGAACAACAAACTAATCTGTGTTGAAATCATAGAACAAAAGAAACCTCGCCATCCAAAAAAACGTGTACTCAAGTAAACGAGTACTCGTCAAGCAAATCATAAACGATTACAAGAATATTGTAATTTTTATATATACATTTTTTTCTCTTACAAAACAAACGCTACAAATATGGGAGAAAAACACAACAAAACAAAAACAAACAGGAAAACAAACCATGCCCTCTTATGACCATTACAGTTACCTCATACACAATACAACGCTAGCCCACTTCAATCAAGTCTTGTCATGCACCGTCATTAGGAACGGTCCCCAAACCTGGTTGAAAACACCCTCTCGCCCTGCTACTCTAGAAGTAGCCCCTGCATATGACACCATACGGAACATGTGTTCAAACCATTCCTTGAATGTGGTTTGACTTTCAATGTCTTAAGGTTATTACACCCCGTTGTAGCCATAGACGCAAAGATCAAGTACAGTGCTTTGGTGTCAACCCCAGCACACACAGCTGGGGTGTTAGTCAGGTGTACTCTTTATACCTTAGTCAAGGACGAAACAATCTCATTCCACATACATTTTATTTTCTCACAATCATATAACATATTGTGGAGTGTGTCTTGTTGGTGGCTGGTTTAAGCGGCCTCACTTGGTCTGAGTCAGACTGATTAAACTCTGGGGCTGGGTGAGGCTGCACACCTGTGGAGCGCTAGCATGTCAGTATGGGTTTGAACAAGCAGAGCAGGTGGTACGTGCTGACATGCTAGCGCTCCTCCTGAGTGTGTGTGCTGGTGGCTGGTTTAACCTGTGGGCCTTGATTGGCCAACGCCCCACAGGTGTGCAGCCTCACCCAGCCCCAGGCTGCGGTCGAATAGTCCAAAAGTGACGTCCTATGTCTTTTCCTAACCACTTTTCCTTGACCTCGATGGAAAACGTCATGAGGTCAAGGAAAGATGTGAAGGAGAAAGATGGACTACTAAAAGTGCATCTTAGATACTTTGCCCCATGTGTTTTACCGTGTTGGTTCATACAGGCTTTATAAACGTGGACATCCCAGTGAAAAATATTACTTCATTAACCAATGTTGGAATTGAAATAAAAAAATAGTGACACAGGTGAGTGCTCACAGGTATTTGTCCAAGAGGCAGAACCACTGATGACCAGGGAGCTGCCACACACACACACACACACACACACACACACACACACACACACACACACACACACAGAGACACAGACACAGACACACACACACACACACACACACACACACACACACGGGACACAGCAGGTGTCACTATTCAGCAATTTCTGCCTGGAGAGTTTACTTGGGGTCCAATAACTTCAGTTCAGGATTTTATACAATACAAGTTGTGATTGGGCTTCACCAGAGCAGCCAAACCAGGAACATATATATTTCTTCCAATCAACCTCAGGAATCACCTCACCCGCATATTTTTCGCAACTTATCCTGAGTCCCTCCAAGTTAGCTGCATGCGCATCCCTAATATGATTATAAAATCTTGCCACCTTTTACATGCCCTTTTTTCTAAAATAATTCTTAAATCCCCTGTTACTGCATCAAAATTAACCTTGATGCTTGCCCTAATGCAGTGCCTAAACTGTAGAAATCTCGGGTGCCTACTTTGTACCTGGCTGGCTGTTTTAATTGTATTTAACATGTTGTTTTCACAACGTGTGTGTGTGTGTGTGCGTGTGCGTGTGCGTGTGTGTGTGTGTGTGCAGATCACAAGTCGTGTGCTGAGACGGGCCAAGAGCTGATGAGACACA
>OOFB01025083.1:0-11082 GCA_900323305.1 Trachyrincus murrayi
CATTTCACTACTGGCTGTTGCTGGCAAAGTCCTGGCCAAAGTCATGCTTCGCAGACTGGTGCAGAACATCACAGAGGAGCTGTTGCCTGAGTCAAAGTGTGGGTTCAGGAGAAACAGGAGTACTGTGGACATGGTGTTCACAGCACAGCTACTCCAGGAGAAGTGCAGGGAGCAACATCAGGACCTCTTAATAGCCTTCATCGACCTGTCAAAGGCTTTTGACACAGTCAACAGGGAGCTTCTATGGAATATCCTCCTAAAGTTTGGTTGCCCACGAAGGTTTGTTAACATCCTTCAACAATTCCATGTGGGGATGATGGCGCGTGTGACTATTGGAGGCCAGGAATCTAAGCCCTTTAGGGTGTGCACTGGCATACGTCAGGGATGCATCCTTGCTCCAGTTCTTTTTAACATCTTCCTCCTGTGTGTGACATTGCTGCTCCACGGGAAGATCAAGAAGGACAGTGGGGTTACGGTGGACTTTAGACTTGATGGAAATCTGTTTAACATATAACAAATAACATCTGAACATGTCGTCGAGCTACAGTATGCAGATAACTGTGCAGTTGTGGCCCACACACCAGAGGCACTGCAAGCTACCCTTAGAGCTGCTGCAGGGCCGTATGGCAGGCTGGGTCTCTCTGTAAACGTGGCAAAGACCGAAGTAGTATACCAGTGGGCATCTACTCCCCCATCTCACTTACCAACCTTCACCATCTCCGACAAACCACTTGCAATAGTGGAATCTTTCAAATACCTGGGGAGTTTCCTCTCTGACGACTGCAGCATCGAAAGGGAGCTACAGAACCGGAACCAGAAGACTCACAAATAGCAGAGGCAGGATTGTCAACATCGGACACGACGGACAACCTTAAGCAAGTAAGTGTGTGTGTGTGTGTGTGTGTGTGTGTGTGTGTGTGTGTGTGTGTGTGTGTGTGTGTGTGTGTACTAACCTTGTGTGCCTCCTCCCAACGCCCACACACTGTGTACATGTCTATTGCATCTTTAATGTGACCTCCCTTCACATACAGCCGCTCTGCCACCTGCAGAGGTTCACACAATATAATATATTATATATATATTATAATAATACATTATGATATATATTATAATAATATATTCATATATATATATTATAATAATACATAACGATAAATATTATAATATATTATGATATATATTATAATAATATACTAAGATATATATTATAATAATAGATTAAAGATATATATTATAATAATAGATTATGATATATATTATAATAATACATTGCGATATATATTATAATAATATATTATGATATACAGTATATTACCACTCAGATCACATTGCACTTGTAGACATTATGTTTACCCAAGAAAAGTAATCCAATAATCGTTTTTTAACCAAGACAGACTAGAGAAATGTCATTATATATAATAACTTTTTCCGTATAAAAGAAAACACACAATTGGTGCTGCCTTACTTTATCATTTCAATTACAAAATGGCTGGAAAATGTCCCGAGCAAAGCCTTGCTATCTTAATTGCATTCTGTGAGTACGTCCTCGCTGAACGTAGCTACAAAGGCACAGATAGCCTGTTGTTTTCAGGGCCTCCCAATCTGCAGAAGAAGTGTGTTCCTCATAACAAGCAAGAACATTCTGTAGAACGCCCTTATCTCCTCCTCCTACTTTTATACTTTATACCCGGATTCTCTCCGTCTTTCTCCATTCACTTTGGCTTTCCACACATGCAGCGGTGTTTCAGAAAGCTGATATCGCTGCAACTGAGCCAGGCAACAAGCTTCAGTTATTCAGATAGAGACTCGATTTTGTAATGCACATTGCACGTGCAGAACAAAGAACGACCCTGAACCCAACATAACATGTGGTAAGACAAACGTTAGAGCTACAGTGGAAGGCATGTAGAATCACAATGTGGACAGTGTTGAGCCTGGAGACAGACAAGGTGGAAACCCATTACTAAAAGGAAGGACGGAGTGCAGGTTTACCAACTGTGCCACGGAAATAATGAATTAATGTTTAATCCGTCTCAACTTGACTTACTTGCTACTTTTCCCCTTTCCTTCACTAATTCCTGCTCTGGTACCTGATAGTCCTGTACAGAGGCGTAGTGCTGAGCCATCTTCAGGTAGTACTTCCCAAACGACGAGTCCTCCTGGAGCTCCAGAATGTGGACAGCCTTCTTCCACTGGCGTGCTCCAATAGCTGCCTCGACGGCCTTCATGGAGGAGCTGAACAGGAAGAGAAGAGAAGAAAGATGTGTTATTCTAAGACCCTCTTGATAGCAAAGCATTTGGTTTAATGGAGCATGATCATGGGAAGACACACTGACAGCATCTACCAAGCATCTTCAGAGAAACAATGGAGGGAGACATCCAAGGTGTGATATTCACAAAACAAATGAGATAGATAGATTGGCCATGGCTGGATTAAGCCAAAAGTACAATATGCAACATGATTTAGTTTGAAATGTGTTCTAAAACTAATTATGTCAGGGAGACGCCAACTTTAAGGTTACAGGGGTCTAGGAATTGCTATGACTCTGCAGCAGCGTAGAGCAATCTCTTGTTAATGTTTTTTCAGCGAGCCTCGCTTTCTGAGGGTGGGTGGGGTTTGGAGAGAGTAGGGAGGGGTGAGGAGAGTGAGCAGAGTGTTTAGACTGGAGCTAGCTTGAAATAGCAAATCTTGCATATTGTGTGTTATTTTGTGTTGTTTTTTATGTTCGCATGTAAGTGCTTAAAGGGCCACATTTTATGTGGATGTCCAGTCAGTGTTGTTGGTAAATGTAGTCAATAGAAGCAATAAATATCTCGCTGCTGCAAAATCTGTTGTTCTTCCGGATCACCAACTGCGTAATTTAAGTCATTGGTGACCAGGAAGAACTACAGGCTGCCAACTTGGATTTCTTCGCCTCATGGTCAAAGGTAGCCAGGGGGCGTGGTCTAAATGCCACTGCAAAACAAAACTTCCTTGTTCTCTTCGCTTGTATTGCAAACTAGCTACCCTTCCAACAGCAAAAATGAAAGTAGTTGAATAGCCCTCGTGTAGGCTATTCATAAAATCATAAATGGCACTGCTGTCCCGCTGAAATAACGCTGCGCTTTACTTCGTGTCTCGGTCTAAACTGCTTTCGTCCCGACGAGGTCCAGACGGGTTTGCGGCCAAATTAATCGCATCTTTCACCACCTCACATCAAAGGACCGTTCCAGGCAATGGAAATTTGATTATTTTCAGATTATCCTCAGACTGCGACGAAGCGAACATCTAATCAAAGTGAAGTAAATAACATAGCCCTTTTAGTTGAGAGTGCTCTGTGTGCTTCTAGATAGAGACAAATAAAATGACTGCACTCATAGACTTTCTGGTTTGTAGTACATGTGTGTGTGGGGGCATAACGCAGTGTTGTCTGCTGATGCCACATTAACATCTTCTCCACAGTCGAGTCAAGTGCAGTGAAAACCTCTATTCTCTCCACAACCCCAGCGATGGTAGCGTTTCCACCTCTGAACTAAGCCAGGCGTGCGTACCCAGCAATGGGAGCTTTTCCTGAACTAAGCTAGGTGTGCGTACCCAGCGATGGACGTGTTTCCATCCCTGAACTAAGCTAGGCGTGCGTCCCCAGCGATGGACCCGTTTCCTTAACTAAGCTAGGCGTGTGTACCCAGCGATGGGAGCGTTTCCTGAACTAAGCTAGGCGTGTGTACCCGGCCTCGATGAAGTGGTTGATGGCGGCGTCCATGTGCTTCTGCTGCACCAGGTGATCTCCCCACGCCTCCTCCAGCTTCACCACCTCACCCGGGAAGGAGATGCGAGACAGCTCCACCGCTGACAAGAGAGAGGGCGGGAGGGAGAGAGAAAGACATGACAAGGGTGCTTATTGTAGACTAAAAGTTTTTAGTGCAAACATAAACATTGTATACAATATATGAACAAATACGAAAGACTATAATTTACACATTGATATCTCTCTCTCTATTTTTTATTTCCTGTGGAAGTGCACACAGGTGTGCAAACTTTGTCTTATGCTTGGGCAATCAACAGATAAAATAGAAATAAATCACATTTTATGTCTTTGGTAATTCCCAAATCACACTATATACCCCTTAGCACATACACCCCCATTAACGACAAGAGAAATCTCTGGTAATCTTGACACATACCTTTCCTGAAGGCGTTCCCTTTGCGGTAACACTCCAGAGCTCTCTGGTTATTGCCGATCTTGTCATACAAGTCACCTGCCTAGAAGAAGGATTGCAGAGGGCAAACGCAAATGAATTGTATCTCAAAGGAATTCATTATATATTGGTATTACAATATATAACATGTTTGGTGGATGTTCTGTGGCAAATCCCATGTTATTTTAGTAAACTATCAGCGTACATAGCTCATCAAGTCACCACACATACATCTAAACTTTTTTGGACTACCACTAGAGAGAGAGAGACAGAGAGCGTGTGAGAGAGAGAGAGCGTGTGTGAGAGAGAGAGCGAGATAGAGAGAGAGAGAGAGAGAGAGAGAGAGAGAGAGAGAAGGCTCATTCCTCTCCATCACCCCAAGCAGAAAGAAAGCAACACCCTCTATTGGAAGTGTAGAAAAGGGAAGGAGATGGAAAGGAGGGAGGAGAGGGAGGATGTGGGTGAAATTGCTTAGTCATAGTCATCATAAGCAGAGGAGAGCAAAGAAGAAAGAAGACGAAAGCATAGTCGTCCGATCACATCTGTGTGTCCAATTAAATAACAAGTATTTGTTTAAATTATTACTTTCTATATTAGTGCTACAAGATCACTTTTGTGTGAAAGGTTTTGTCGCATCTGCATTCCTCCACTTTATACTTTACACTTTTAAAATGCTAGTGTATATTTATCTTATTATGTATATTTTTTATTATGTACATTTTTCTTAACTTTTTAAAACTTTTTTATGTATATATATTTATTTATTTGGCCCTTATTCTGTAATGTTCTACGTATTGTGGGCTTGCCATGTCATAAGAATTTCACTGCCTAGGAATGGCTGTCTCGCAGTAGTCTATGGCCCAAACTCTGAATTAAATAAAATTGTCAAACGGGACCTCTCAAAATACATAATATGGAGATGAACTAGACACTGAGATCAGAACTGAACAAAGAAAATAATATTTTTCAGGCTTTGTATTACGAGAATGAAATTAAAATGTTCCCATTGACTTAGGATGGTGGCGGGTTACTGCATCTAACCACTGGGAGCCAGCTATAGGCCGTTAGAGGAACTACATGCTAGTCTCTACCGTGAGCCTACCTAACCCTAACCCTTCTGCATGGGATTCACAAACAGGCGGTCATGGCTGCAGCTTGCCTTAGATGAAGGACTGAGTCTCTGTAAAGAGACTATATGTACTCTTAGAACCCAGGCCTCTGGTCATTGTCTACACTGTTCAGTAAATGGAATGGATCCCATCAGTATTCTCTTATTCTACTATTCACTCACTAAGCAGACATTTTTATCCACAGCCATTTACAGTGGATTCAAATACATGTCATTAAGGAGCAGGTAGGGGTTAGGTTAGGCTTGCTCTAGGATGCCTACAGGTAGGCTGGACATTGGGATGGACCCCACACACTAACCACTATATCCTGCCCTCTATCTACCCTACATTTTAAGGCCAAGCCAAAGAAATGGTCTCTGTCGTAACAGAAAAGGGTAACAGATAAAATAGCATTAGGAAGCCGTCAGCACCACCTACCCTCTCGTAGAACTCCCCCTTGAGGAGTGCAGCTGCGATGCGGTTGACCGCGTCACTGCTGCTTGTGACTTCCGGGTGGCTGATGGCTAACCGGGCAGCCTTGGCTGGAAGGCCTGCCTTTAGGTATAGACTGATGGCTCCCCGGTAGTCACCCTCCCTCTCCTTCATCTCACCGGCCTTCTCATCCTGGGCCGTCTCAGTCAGCCAGTGGTAGTAATTCCGACGCAGACCGTCCAGCTCCGGGTGGGCCTGACAAATATTGGTTTGGTTTTCATTGGTTTTTTTTTGGTTGTCATCTTTAGAACTGGGTCACGTGTTTATTTTAGGACACTGATGCGCTCTCATTGTGGCAATTTGCTTCGTCTTTTAAGTCAAATTAGTTGTCTATGCTATTATGCCAACCTAGCGCCTATTGCTCTCCCACTCATAGTAGTAGGATGTCAGGAGGAGTCCCTGCCTGTTGGAGGGCTGAGGTACTGAATGTGGCTCTCCTACATCTAGTCTCACCTGGAACTAGCTCATAGTTACCTTAGCTTCAGCCACAACAATGCACTCCTCCCACATGTGCAGCTCCTGGTACATCTCAATGACTTCATCAGTGGCGTTCTGGAGAAAGACACGGGGATGTGGCTTTTAAAATCAGTTTTATCCCTCTACCTACTTACCAATAAACCATCCATTTATGGAACATTTTCCTTATTTTGTTAATCAAGTTGAATACTTGTTCAACTTGATAAATAATTTTGAATACCTCTTTTGAAGGCCTGCATTACACATTTTTCCTTTGAACGTTTGAAACCAGTCACAGTACAACATTAAAGGAGTAAAGGAATATCCTTAAAACCATTACTTTTGAAACCAGTCATCGTACAACATTAAAGGAGTAAAGGAATATTCTTAAAACCATTACTTTTGAAACCAGTTATAGTACAACATTAAAGGAGTAAAGGAATATCTTTAAAACCATTACTTGGCCATTAAAAAGTGCACTTGTGCAGAGCATGTGTGAATGGGGCCTTGGAGCGATCACATAGAAGCTCCGCGTTCAAATTAGCTAGGGCCTATGTTCTACGTTTCAGAAAGTAGGGTTTATCAAAGCAGATTGATTATATGGGGATCTACGAAGATCTATGAAGATTCTACATGCACAAATCCAACTGAAAACTAACCAAACATATGCACGAAATAAAGCAGCTTGAATATCATTCCTCAGTGCATACATGCGTTAAAACCCCTCTCAGTACAAGTATAGCAGAATGCCAATGAATGTTGCTTTGGTAAATACAACCATGACATTAGTGAGTGTTAAAAACAAGAATGTTGCCAGACAACCATGTCTATTACACCCAAGCACATCTGATCACATACAGCAATACTATCAAGTAAAGGGTGGTTCAACTTTAAGAAGTAGGTTTCAGGTTTGACTCCATACTGACCTGTTCCATATAGTACATCTCAGCCAGTTTAAAGTTCTTGTCCAGCACAGCCAGGCGAGCTTGGACCTGGTAGCAGCCAGAACCGTCTCCTCCCTGAACACAACACAACACACACCTCATTAATGGACTCAAAAGCTATGGTGCAGGAGAAGTGTCATATTTATAGTTTAAGATTACCAGAATGGTCTGACAATATAGGCTCTATGACCATAACTTAAATAGTTGGCTTTGTAAGGAAATTAGTTTAGTATGATGGTAAAACTAGAAGTGGATACCACTGTGGGGAATAACATTTCCTTGTGTGAAAGGGAGGTCTATTGTCCTGCTAGGTGTACTTTGTAAGGAAGAGATTTGGGAGACATGGGAATGAATACGCACAGTATCCTGGGACACCTTGTCGGCAAGGTGATTGGTGTGGTGGAGGAAGCGCATGGTGGAGACGTTGCCCAAGGCAGCAAAACATCTAGACGTGACACGCCGGAGGAGCCAAGGAAAGAGCAGGAAAATGAAAAAGTGTAGAAGACGGGGGAAAAGAGAAAGCAAGCAAACAGACAGCAAACAGAAAGCAAAATAAAGATACAAAAATAAAAAGTCAAGAGACATATTTACTTCAAAATAAAAATGCTGGAATGCCTTCTATTTTAAACCCTTTCTAAATGAAGGAAAATATATACAATAATACTATATATTATACTATATCAATACTATTCATTATTGGCCAGGGCTTGCACCATTGATAGACAGACCTGTTTGGCCAATTATTTATTAGGCCTACTTTTCTTGCTTGTATTTCTTCTCTGTCTCTCTTTGATTCCCCTGTCATCCTCATTTACATTCTTGACAAATGTGTATTTTAAATTTATTAAAATTTTTAAACAAACAGTATACGTTTTATTAATAACAAGGAATAATACAAACGTAAGACTTTCTCAGAGAAATAAAGAGAGAAAATAGGAACCTTTAAAAACAACTCTGCTCCATGTACAAGATGGTGGACACTTATTGTGCTTCCCCTATGCCCAAAGACCGATTGCTCCATCTCAGAGGAGTGCAATAGATCCCTAGACACGCATTGGCTGGAGGAAACGTGTGTGTGTGTGTGTGTGTGTGTGTGTGTGTGTGTGTGTGTGTGTGTGTGTGTGTGTGCGTGCGTGTACCTCTCAGCGATGTGCAGTTGGCCGGCCTCCAGCGACAGTTTGCTCAGAGTCTTCCACATGGCCTCTGTCTCTGGCAACATGTCCAGAGTCTCCAAGAACGCTGAAGCTCTGCACACACGCACAGCAGGAAATAAGCTCAAGCCCACTGGTTAATCAACCAAGAAAACAAACATGAAAAGACACCTGTCGTAGTCCCCATCGTCCACCGCCGTGCCGAACTCTATGAGCCCCTCGTCCAGTGTGTAGCTGGATGTCCCGACACCCTCTGATACCATCACGTCCGTCCTGCCGTCGGCTCTCACCAGGTCCACCACATCTCCCTGTGTACAACAGAACCATCAACACCAATAGAATGCATCTCCAGATGATCACCAATAGAACGCATCTCCAGATGATCACCAATAGAACGCATCTCCAGATGATCACCAATAGAACACATCTCCAGATGATCAACACCAGTTCATAGTACACCCTATATGCACAGTTTAGTTATTTACGTACATACATACTTTTGTTGGGGAAAAAACATTGTTTCATATATTCATGCCTTACCATACTTTCTGCGTTCATATATTTCATATCATGTTTTCTTCTAGTATCTTGAGCTGAACAACAGCAACATGGGATGTCTTTAAATGTGCTTTGTCTGACCACAGCCAAGAAAAACAGGATGAAGCAACCAAATAGCATTTTTTGGAATCTCTAAGAAGCTTGTTTTTCGTCATTCAAGTAAAATAATAATACATTGATTATCATAATTATAATTTAATGTGTATGACTTCAGCGCTCCTTCAACACAGCAAGCAGCCGTCCATCACTCACCCTGAGGGGGAACATGGTGGTGCTCTCTGGGCTATCGATGCTGTACCAGACGCAGAGGTTGACCCGGTTCTGGGCCACCACCACGTCGCTGCCGGGCACCCACTGGACGTAGGAGCAGAAAGTCAGCAGCGTGGTCTTCATGGAGCTCTCTATGTCATACAGGTGGAGCTGGACAGAAGAGTGATTGTGATTAATATGATGATCCACTAACGGTACACTCTTCTTCCACTACCTCACCATCAGCAACAAGTAAACACATTGAAAGCATCATCCCTCTTCTTATTTATTTGATCTGAACCAACTGAAGAAGAGTGGAGGACTTCAACATTTTAAACGACCTACTTAAACACAATTGACAGATTTTGCCATTCACATTCACACATGCCACACATGCCATTCACTTTTTGACATTTTGAGTGTAAATTAAAGTAAATATGGTCTGACTTCTGCTGCCCAACCTGTTTCATGAAAAATATAGGATTGTTTTATTCACTTTACCAACGATTGATTGGTTATCAATACAATAATTAGGTTTATGTTGTAACAAGACTAGTAATGTGGAACGGTGGGAAACCTTGTATACTTGTATTATGCTCCTGAATTTACACGTCTATATAATTATGCCATCCTTGTGCTCATCACTGAAATAGAAACACGACTTTCAGGTTTATTCTCCAGACATGTGTTTGAAACAAGGGCGAAACAGTGAGTCACACATTGGGGGGGACCAATCGGGTCGGGAGTGTGGGGTCTTCCAGTTACATAAACCATATGTTAACTTTGAGCCAACCATGTATTCCACAATGTCTGGGAGTACATCTTAAGCCACATAGAGATGCACTTAAACATTAAATTGTTGTATAGACTTTAGGAAGACAGTGGACTTGTAAATACATTTAGTTTTTTATCTTTTAACCTTAGGATTGTTTCAATAAAATAAAAGATGACTTGACAAGAATGCAATAAATGATTGGTAACCCTAACCCCATCTATTATGTTATCTTGCCGTACATTATAGACTGAATATCTACTGATGAATGATGAGTGCTGAACCAGTATGTTGTATCTAGCAACTTAGCAGGACGCTTCCTCTTGCTCATGCCACTTTTTAGCTGCAAATGCATTGCAGTAAATTACTTTATTATAGCACATAGGCCTATCCCTTTTCAATGTTCTCCCCAAAATCTCAGATACCACCTGCCCAGAGTTTAAATAATTTTAACTTCATGCAAATTAGCGGCGGCGGCGGTGCAGAAGCACGCTGAAGCAGCAACCAATAGCAGAGCTGGATTGTATTTTCTCTAGCGCTAGTTTCTAGCGATCATGGAGGAGAAACTATTTATTGATGTCTCTGGTTTCCCGGAGCTATCCTTTTTGTCTTTTGGTTAACCGGGACACAAACATAGACGCAAACACAAACGTGATCTTTGTTGTATTGTGTACCGAGAGAAAATAACCAAATTCCTTGTGTGGTAACATACTAGGCAAACGTTGTGATTCTGATTAGATTATTAGATTAGACTCAACTTTGCTTCCAATTATGTTGCCATGCATTTAATAGCCGAAAGTCAATTGTTTGGAAATATGATTTGCTTACTAAATATTAAACAGGGGAAACGTGGAAAATAGTTTATTTGATCATGCTTTACTCTCGTAACAAGGGTTATGCAGTGTTGGATTTGTTATTATCGTGTTATTTCCTCTTTTACATATAGATAGTCATTCATCTGACTGGCTCATTGATATGCCTGTGGTATTCTGACGGTATTCTAAACATCATTTCAAATCATAGGTCAATTTAATATTTTTGCAGTGATGGGAGTCTTTGCAGATTGAGAATAGAAACAATTAAAAGTTGCGAGCACAATGTACCACTGGTTTGTAACAGAGACATGATGGGTCCTATTAGTGGCCTTGTGTTTCAGACACTATTATCACCCC
>OOFB01025093.1:7611-18709 GCA_900323305.1 Trachyrincus murrayi
TTAAGCGCCCCCCCCCCCCCCCCCCCCCCCCCCATCACTATGTATCAGTCTCAAAAAGCCTCGGCAATGTTTCTTGAAGGTTAAGTAATGCTTAGCATTATGGATCTGTTTTGGAAAGGGTCGCCTTATTAATGGGACTAACGAGTCCAAAACTAATATTTTATTTGTCACAAAATGCCACCATTTCCCTTGTCTTAAGAAAATAAGTTAATAAGTATAAGTATCGTTATGTAAAATGGGTATGAGGTACACTAAGATCCAGCGCTTCATGAAGTTATCTGTATTGGTTTCAAAGTAATGATCCCCAAATTAATTTAGAAGTGCACCTGTAATTGATCTATTCATAAAATACATTGTCCAGTTAAAAAACAGGAATATTTTTATATCAAGAGTTTTTATTCACGTTCTGTGAACATTCCAGTGCAATATATGTATTGTTATTTACACTAATAAGTGTAGTTGAAATAATTATACAACAGATTTAATGATCTGTAGCAGGCTGCAAGTCAACCTGCTTTAAGCAGATGGGCTATGCTAGGTAAATGGTCAGCACAGGATGCCTGCATTATGTCTGTGGCTCCACAGAGTAGCACATTAGCTCAAGGTACGACCACATGTGGAATAATATAGAAATGAGTGTGTGTATATGGACATGGCATTATGTTAATTCCTAGTAGTAGCAATACGCAAGACTCATATTAGAAGTCACAATATGCTGGCTATTGTGAAGCTGTCGGGCAAAGCATTTAAACTGTAAAACTTACAAAAAATGGTGTACTGCTAACTAATGTCAGGATGCTTCTTGTAGTTCAGCCACTCATCACCAGATTAGTGTTATTTAGAAAGAGGAGATGCTTTTATCTTAAGTCACTAACAGTGAATATAAATAGAAGACACCTTTCTTTTTTGGGGGCAGATGCTAATCCAAATCTAGAAATTTAAGCATTCACATTTAGCATTCCATTTCCATGTCCTTATATCTATCATACCATATCTAAAATGTGTGTACATCACACAAGAACATCACAATACCTGTATCCAGATACAGCTGTGTGCTTTATCTGTATTTTGAAATTATGAACAAGAGACAAAATATTGTGAACTGTATTTTGGGGAAATCTATATCCTAACTATATATTCTAACTTTTAACCGAGTGTTTTTGACATGGTAGGACATCCGAGTGACGAGGGAATCTTGAGCGGTCTGCTTGGCGATGACTACTGCCATGTGTGTGAGGCCATGCTGTTCTTTGAGCCTCAGAAACATTATGAGGTGGGCACCGCTGCACGGACTTCACTGAGAATTATCTCCTTGATAAATACTTCTGTTGACATCTCCTGTGTTCTCCTACCCCGAAGGGAAAGAAGCACGGTCATAGAGTGAAGCTGTACCTGCAGGGCAAGAGGAGTGCCAAGGGGACCATGGGCAAAGACTCAGGAGGCCTCAAGGTAAACGATGCCACTGAAGTGCTGTTTAATATGTCTAACATTTTTACTTTGTTAGTTTTATATTTAATAAGAGATGTCCTGGTATGGGTTCAACAGTTAAATGTGGCCGGACAAGGATACAAGTGAAAAGAATAGCGTGCCTGTGTTTTACTCAGAACGATATGCCGGTGGACCCGGACCAGTTCTGTGAGTTATGCAACATGGTCTTCAGTTCGCCGGTGGTGGCCGAGTCCCATTACGAAGGCAAGGTCCATGGCAAAAACCTACGTAGGCAACGCTTCCTGTCCAGAGGCAAGCAAGGCAAGTTTTATAATGTCAAAACTTTTAAACTGAGGTGCCATGTTTGTACCAAGTACAGATTTACTGCACAACTAGTCTCACAAATCAGACTTTAAATTAAAGTCTGACAAATCTGGGTGAACGGGGCGTTTCACTTTCTTTCACTTCAGTCATGTTGCTGGAGGCGGGGGAAATGTAAGCGCGTAATTGGCAAACACAAACTCGGCCAGTGTATGTAAGTGTAAGTGTCTGTAAAGGTTTGTAGACTGGCCGCTGTAGAAATACACTCAAAATCCCTTCTGAAAGCTTCATCCGCTCGCACAAATTAGATTACTGCATAGCCATCCATAATGTTGCTAGTATGGATGGCCACAAATTGACGCTATTTATTTTTTCGACATCTCAGTGTTGAATCAGCCTGGCCTACCAACTCATTCTGGCCGGACGCAGGCTTCACACAATGTGAAGCAGAAATCAGCCAAGCAAGCTGCCATGGATCACCGGGAGCCCCCAGTCTGCACCGCGGCCGGCCCCGGACTGGATCTGAATGACCCCAAGTACTGTGCCCTATGTGCTGCCACTTTCAACAACCCCCAGATGGCGCTGCAGCACTACAACGGACGCAAACACCAAAGGAACCGAGCCAGGCAGAAGGTGCTGCAAGGCATGGGAGAGGATGCCCAACAAGGTACTCCAGTCGTCTGTTAATCGTTCGTTTGTTAATGGATACGTCCTGTTCAATTGCTTCATCCTTCACCCAAAATCTCAAGCCTTTTGTATTTTCGTGACTCCACCGTTGTCTACAGCCAGCTCCCTGATCTGTCAGATGTGCAATGCACAGTTCAACTCTGTGGAGATGTATCAGGCCCACATGCAGGGAAACAAGCATCACGTCAAGTGAGTTCCTTCACTTCATCCACAATCTCCTTTCCAGTGTGAGACCTGACAAAATACGTTTCTTAGAGTTGGAGTGAAACGGCACTGTTAACCATTCGTGTCCATCTGTGTTGACCAGGGAGCAGAAGGTGATCGACTTGTGCAAGTCTCAACAGAAGGACTACAGCTCCTTTGCAGACGAACTGGCCGACTACGTTCAGGTCCAGAAGGCCCGCGGGATCAACGCCCCGGCACCCGGTCACCCGCCACCCCAGGGTGGCCAACAGAAGGACGGCGAGAGCAAGGAAGTGGATCCAAGGAAGAGAGAATATCTAGTAAACCTTCCGCCAGTCTCTGTCCCCCCATCGTCCAAGCCTCTCTCTGGTCCGAGCTACCCGGCGGCCGGTCGGTGTCCTCCTCCGTGTAAGCCGGGTCCCTCCGCCCACGCCCATCACCACCACAGCGTCAGCGGTGGCTGGGACTACTCCTTCCCTCACCCGGCGCTCTTCCCAAGCACGGGCGCCCCACACCCCCCTAACCCTAACCGACCGGGGACACGGAAGAGGCACAGCGAGCAGTCGAGCTCCTCGTCTTACTCCTCCTCCTCGTCCTCCTCCTCCTCCTCTTCCTACAGCAGTGACAGTGAGAGGAGGAGACACAGGGGCCTGAGGGAGAGGAGGGTACGAGAACGGGACTCTGACAAGGAGGTTCGGAGAGCGCAGCGACAGAAGAGGACGAGGCGCGACCGCTCCCAGGAGAGAAGAAGAGGAGGAGGAGAGGAAGGCGGGAACTCTCGCACGGAGAGCAGGAGAAAGGGACGTAGAGATCCCATTAGGAGGAGACGGCAGGAGAAGAGACACGAGGAGTCTGTGGAGGGTAAGGAAGCAGAGGAGACGCAGAAGGAGCTAGCGGGGGCGCACCCAGAGGCCCAGATTACCCCCGAGCAGGCAGAGACACGCACGGCCAAGCCACCCAAACCCAGACCCAGGAGGGAGAAGAAGAAGCAGCGGGATATGAGGGACAAGCGGACGGAGGAGGAGAAGCTGTGGGATGAGTCTATTCTGGGCCTGGTTTAGACGGTTGGCTCAATCGTTTCCTCTCTGCTCCCCCAAACTCTTTCACCCCCACGGTGTTGAGCTCTCCTCGTTCTCCTGCTACTTCTTTCATGAGCGGGAAACAATCTGACCGAGATCAGTTCTTACTGCCGTGTACGAACATCCAGAAAGCATTATGTTGTCCTAGCTGGCCGGCGAGTTTATTTTACAATGTTTATTTAGTCAATGGAGAACCTTTGCTGCTTGTTTTAATACACACCTAATATTAGGTTATCTTGTCACTATAAAGGTATTTTTCTTTACCATTGATTATCATTGATTGCAATATACAACTCATATGTTTACATTTTCTAATATATTGTCGGTTGTATATAATCACGATCATGTCAAATAGAAGTATTTGTAATTATCTGGAGTCTTGGTGAAATCTATATTGTGGTTCCTTTAGCAGCCTGTAGTTGGCACTGTGTAACTACATTGAGGTGTGTGTGTGTGTGTGTGTGTGTGTGTAAGGTACTGACAAAGGTGTAGTCTTCACACACATTCAGCTGTATGTGCAATGTCTCCATGTTGCAGTTTATATTGGTTTGGGGTCAGACAGCTGCGAAGGTGACAACGAGGACACAGCTCTTTACACACACAGATGCCTCGTGTGTTTTGCAAGGCATCTGTGGTTTTTACCATATGAGGTTTTGTGCCAAGTACTTAATAAACCCCAAATGGTGAAGGAACGGGTAGGTCTGAAGGGGTTTGTGTAATATCAATGAAACTGAAAGCTAGGGACATCGAGGGTCAAACATTTCTATTGGTATGGGCACGCCTCCCTATGTTTGAATAGCCTGTACTCTGTCCTAGTCTGAGGTCTTTGCAAGGTTTTTCATCCTCAGTCTCCTTTTCAGTCCTCAGTCTGCTTTACCAAAGCTGTTTGGAATGAAGTCACGTACCAACACTAAGCCCAGCCACTGACATTCAGTCGTTACATTTTGGAGAACGATCAGATGAAAACATTGACTTTTTTAACTTTTAATGATCAATGCAAGTACAATGAGGTAGCTGGAATGCTAATTCACATCTTCGTCATCGGACAGATCTAGATGCATAATAGTTCAAAGCATTAACAAATGAAACCTAAAGACTCAAAGAGACATTGTTGGTTATTGAAGCAACGAACGACGAAGTTGATGTCCTTGAGTCACCAACCTTGAGCGATTTAGAAGATCACTAACCCTAACCCTACTACTAACCCTATTACTAACACTAACCCTATTATTAACCCTAACACTAACCCTACTACTAACACTAACCCTATTATTAACACTAACACTAACCCTATTATTAACCATAACACTAACACTATTACAAACACTAAACCCTATTATTAGCCCTAACACTAACCCTATTACTAACACTAACCCTATTATTAACCCTAACACTAATCCTATTACTAACACTAACCCTACTACTAACACTAATCCTATTACTAACACTAACCCTATTACTAACACTAACTATTACTAACCCTAACCCTACTACTAACCCTAACCGTACTACTAACCCTAAAGCCCCCTAACCCTAACCCTGCAGAGTGCTGTATTAACAGAGACGTGTAGCGAGCGCCTCAGTTGCCGCCCTCCAACGCTCCTGTTTTCAAAGAATCCTGCGGTTCTGTTCCCCTTCGCGCTCGCTCCCCGACCCCCGCCGGGTTGTACGGGTGGCCACATCCTCTGTGTTCAGGACTCCCATAGGCTCCCCGTTGTAACACAGCCCACACACCGTTGGCAGGCCGCAGTGCCGACTGTAGGTGCGCTTAACATTATACACACTATATTGTACGACAACATGTGAACGCTTTGCCAAATTACCGCCGAGGTCTTTCAGATGTATTGCGGGTAGACACGGCTGTAGATAAGGGCGTGTAAATTGTGTTATCTTTTTATAAATGGTTATTTGGTCCGCATAACCTAACACATAGCGAATTATTCTCTCTGTGAATGAACAATGCACATTATTGTTTAACTGTATCAAATAATTAGGCCTGTATTGAGTATTGATTGCAAACTTAAAAGAACTGAACCTACACAAGGCCTACACAACAAATTATTTGGAAAACGTTTTCATTTTTCTGTTCTCTTTTGAGTCTTTGCATTAGACGATATATATAGTATATATACAGTATATACTATATAGGATCGAGTGTTTTGATAGTTTATATATACTGATATTTGTGTTAGAAAACCCACATAAAACAGCTGATCCAGACTGATGATCAACAGGAAGACAAATCGACTACTGAAATAAGTATGAACAAATACTGTACATGTTTTTGTACTTCCAATCATCAAAAATGTATGAATCAAGACTTTATGTTTTCAATTTGCTATGATTCCTTTCCTCTTTCTTTTAACCCTCCTATAATATTTGGATATTCAAGTTAAGAATTTTTGTAAAGGATGGAACTATAAGATTCAGCCATATATAGCCATATATAACCAATATATATACTTTTTTTGTAGGTAATAATTCAAGAAACGCTAAGTAAGTAATAATGATTAATACTTCTGAATAAACGGCAGTCCTGTTTATTTGTTGCTTGAGATCAAAAATGTATACAACATTTGGTAACAAATGGCAATTATGTTGTGATTTTGACTCAAGGCTTAGAATGCTACAGGAAAGGGTTGATTAACGGTTCTCAATACATTTCTAGTAAAGATCCACAGATACTCACCTTATTAAAACCTTTTAACACTAAACATTTTACTAGTTCATCTCGAAGGATCTTTCAACACTACTCTGTCTACATCGGGTAGGCCTGTAGGAGCCGGATGGATGATAGATGAATTGGTTCACTACCCATTTCCAGTATACATTTGTAACAGCACAATGAAGTTTGTAAAGAAGCTGACAATATGTAGTGTTGCACTCCACCCCGTGTGATTCCCTGTCGTCTCCTGAGCCCCAGGTGTTGTGGGATCAGAGCTCTGTCGTAGGAAACCTAAGTAGGGCTCAGCTGAGGTCTAGCCCGTGCACCTGGACAGAGGTCCACAGCCCTGCACTCAGACGCTTGCATGTGGCAGGTTCTTCTCTTGTGGTGCATGGAGTTCTGCTCCTGAGTTGTTTGTTATGTCTTTTTTGTTTCATATATCTGGTCTTTTTTTTTCTTTTTTCATCAGTCATTTTCATGCACTCTCTCTTTGAGTGTCTTCTTACCCGCTCACTGTAGAATCACGTGCAAATTCACGTTGTTGTTTTGTGTCACTTGAAAAGTGTGCAGTGACGTTGTTCCTCACGGTGACTGAGCATATATAGAAAAGATAGAAGATTATGCAGAGGTTCAACCTCTCTGAACACTAGGGCTGAGCTGTCTACAGCCCTGTTCTGAAAGGCCCTGTGTGTGTGTGTGTGTGTGTGTGTGTGTGTGTGTGTGTGTCACAGTCGGGGTGTTACCATGACGACTGAGGGCCCTGTCAGCAGAGTTCCTCCCATCCTCTATGACAGATAGACAGCAGGAAAAGAAACCATCCAGCCCCCACTATCAACATCACCAACCCGAAGACACACACACACACAAGCACACACACGGGTAACACACACATGCGCTGGCGGCCAGCCAAGATGACCTCCTTAGTGCTGGTGTGGACAGCGGTGACGTGTTTATGCTGGACGTCAGGTAAGGCAGCTGAAACGTGTTGTTTTACGAAGCTTTGTGGGAACGCAGCGTGGTATTCAGTGTGTTCTGGTGCACGGGCCTACGTTGTCTCAGACCGTCACTACTTAGTTCTGAGTGTTTTTGACCCCAGGTCTCGTCAATCTCGTGAAGCTTGTCTTATGTTTCCTGTAAATGACCTTTACAGGAAACACAACCTTCTACACAAACGTATTGTTAAAGTTGTAAATGTGGATCAGACAGTCTAACAATGTCACCGTTATTCAAGAAGGTCGTATCTCGAAAGCTTTTCCAAGATACGAACTTCTTGAGAGAAGTCCACCCAAGAGAGAACTTCACCCAAGTATTTCCATGTGTATTTAATTATATTATTACTGTACTTTAGATTATTTTGTTGTTCATCAAATCCGGTAGGACGATTACCCAACTCCTCATCAGGATGTTATTGTTATTGTAGGGTTAGGGTTAGTAATATTGCTATGTTGTCTACATGGTTCATACAACAGAGATGTCTTTATCTCTCTCAATTGCTCTTTTAGAGCATCAAAGCATACCCTTTAAGCAGAGCTTTAGTTGGATTAAGATATTCGGTTTCTATGTACCCTTTGGTACTGAAAACGTATATATATTGAGATAGTTTAGTACATTTTGACCAGCGGCCTTAAACGACCCCAAATGAATACTGTATACTGATATATAATATATATAATATGTATAATATGTATAATCTATTTCCATCTTTAACTAACTAAATCAATCTGAAGCGGCATTAGGACCTTAATGCAGCGTGCCAGGCTTCATAGATACTTTTCAAACACTATACATATACGTCAACGCGTGTCCCTGGCATAAAGAATAAGTTCTAAAAATAGAGAGATAAAATCTCATTTATGGAAACATTTAAGACATCTTCAGTGAGGTGGTGTCACAACGCTGCCAACCTTTCTAAATGAAACTGGAATCTTCTTCGTGTGTTTCGCCATGGTTCAGTCTAATCTCCATTCTTGCTAAACATATCTTTTGATGATGATGGGCCTCTGTAACATATCTGTACATATTGTGATTCTTATGTTGTGTTTCATTCCTGGAACATGTTTAGCAACATGGTAGTAACCCTCTTTATTTTGACGATATATAGAAATTCACCGGATGGCCAAATGCTTTTTCCACAGCGGTTTCTAACGGCTGCCCTATTGCCTCTGGGTGAGACCGCTCCTTTATCGTTCAGCTTATGATAAACTAAACCGTTTTATTTTTGATGTAAAATTTCGGAGAAAGTCCGGAGAAATGTAACGACACATATTGTCCACATCCACGGGGCATCAGAACAGACAAATCACGTTGTAGTTCTAGTCTATAATCAAAGTGCTGAAGAGACGGACAGGCACCTCGTACAAGGCGTTCATCACACCCTCAAAATGAATCGTCCAGTTCACAACGAACAATAAAGAAATAGATCAACAAAGGCCGTCGGTGAACGCCTTTATCCAAAGCATTTTACAGCAGCGCGAGTGCTTCATGTCTTAGCATGGGTGACCCCAGTGGAGAATCAAACCCCTGACCCTGACCCTGACCCTGACCCTGAGCTACACAGGACCTCAAGGGGCCAAAAGAGATTAGAATATAAGGGGTGAAGGATGGAAATAAGTCAATACATTTCTTCTCAGTCCGATCAATCCCCAGAGTGATCTCCTTTGACATTTAATAATAATAATAATAGTAATAATAATAATAATAATAGTAATAATAATAATAATAGTAATAATAATAATAATAATAATAGTAATAATAATAGTAATAATAATAATAATAATTAATAATAATAATAATAATAACTTTTATTTGTATAGCACCTTTCATATAAAAAACAAAGTGCTCAAAGTGCTTTACAGGGGGGCATTGAAAACAAAACACGGTAGAAAGAAAAATACAAGAAATAAGTTCATAACAATAGAATATGAAATCCAATAAAAAGGCAGAGAAATAAAAGTATTAAAATGATAACGGTAACGATTTGTTTCCCCCTTCCCAGGTGCCACTCAGGTCCCGTCGCAGCAGGAGATCCTTTACCCCGAGATCAACAGCATCCAGACGCTGGTGTGTCGGTGTCACCTGGCCACCTGCGACACCGTGCTGTGGTTCCGCTACCCGAAGGGCGGAGACCGCCTGCAGTTCCTGGCGAGCATGAACACCGCTGGCCGCGGTAACTTCAGCAAGGGCTTCAAGGCCAAAATGAAGAACGACAGGACGTGGTCGCTGCACATCGCCACGGTGACGCAGGAGGACGCCGGCGTCTACTCCTGCGTGTTGAAGGGCAAGAGCACGGAGGGCATTTGGACGCCCGGGGTTCTCCTGCTGCCCGGGGGTCAGTAGCAGCGCCGCCGTGTCACTGAAATAATACATGAATTTAAAGGGCCCCTACTTTACTACCAGGTGGTTGATTAGCCATCGCAAGCCTGGGTGGACACTCCCCACTTGTGATGTCACTGGAGGGTAGATTTTGACATGGTTTCGTAACGGCTTGTAATGGCTAATCGACACCCAAGTGTCTCCAAGTACCAACACCACTGCACCACTGCTGTGTACTGCACGGGTAAAGGTTAGGACAAACTGAGGTCTGACCTGTAGGCCGAGACGATCAATCAATCAATCAATCAAATCAAGTCATGTTTATTTGTATCACCCTTTACTGCCTGCAACTAGTGGTTGTCTTGGTGTTGCGATAACAACGCATGTAACGCCCACACACAGCATCCACTTTGAAAACAGTTGAACGAAATGTTGTTTTTATAGCATTCCTTTAGTGGACTACAAACCTTCAGCCAATCATGCTCTGGCGTGGACAAAGGTTCACGATCGTACATGGAGTAAGAAAACAACTAGAACTAGAACAAATATTTTTTAAGGAAGTGTTTTGTCGGTGTTGCTTCTGCATAGTAATAAGTTGCCTTTGTTTGTCTGACAGTGACTCCTTCGACACCCATGCCTGAACCCACACCTAAGAAGCCGGTCTGCAGCTGCCCGAAGAACATTCAGAAGACACAGTTACCCAGTAAGTTACCCGTAGTTACCCTGTAAGTTACCCAGTAAGTTACCCGTAGTTACCCCGTAAGTTACCCAGTAAGTTACCCGTAGTTACCCCGTAAGTTACCCAGTAAGTTACCCGTAAGTTACCCAGTAAGTTACCCAGTAAATTACCCAGTACATTACCCATTAAGTTACCCGTAAGTTACCCAGTAAGTTACCCGTAAGTTACCTGTAAGTTACCGGTAAGTTACCTGTAAGTTACCGGTAAGTTACCCAGTAAGTTACTCAGTAAGTTACCCAGTAAGTTACCCAGTAAGTCACCGGTAAGTTACCTGTAAGTTACACAGTAAGTTACCCGTAAGTTACCTGTAAGTTACCAGTAAGGTACCAATAAGTTACCTGTAAGTTACCAGTAAGTTACCAGTAAGTTACCTGTAAGTTACCCGTAAGTTACCAGTAAGTTACCTGTAAGTTACCTGTAAGTTACCCCGTAAGTTACCAGTAAGTTACCTGTAAGTTACCTGTAAGTTACCCAGTAAGTTACCTGTAAGTTACCCCGTAAGTTACCAGTAAGTTACCCGTAAGTTATCTGTAAGTTACCTGTAAGTTACCCGTAAGTTACCCAGGCTGGCCCAGGGAATGGAAGGATACACTTAAAGTGGCTACTGACCAAATGTAATACCCATATCAATACAATAACAGAAGTCTATATTTCTCTGTATCATATTTTTGTCTCGTGACAGGC
>OOFB01025094.1:5938-25210 GCA_900323305.1 Trachyrincus murrayi
TGTGCATCATGGCCTCCACCCTCTGGATGCCGTACTGCTCCCGCACCGCCCCACACTTACGCTCATGAACCTGGAGACACACACACACACACACACACACACAGCTCCGTCAGCTCATGAATGTCCTGCAGCGTTACACACACACACACACAGACACACACACACACACCTACAATTTACATTTGAGTCATGAAGCAGATTCTTGTATCCAAAGTGACTGAATCCAGATGGAGGTCGCCGGGGTCAGGTCACCGGACTCAAGGATGCCTATACACGCGCACACACACACACACACACACACACACACACACACACACACACACAAGCACACACACACACACACACACGCATGCATGCAAGCAAGCAAACATAAACATACCAAACACAGACACACACACACACACACACACACACACACACACACACACACACCTACAATTTACATTTGAGTCATGAAGCAGATTCTTGTATCCAAAGTGACTGAATCCAGATGGAGGTCGCCGGGGTCAGGTCACCGGACTCAAGGATGCCTATACACGCGCACACACACACACACACACACACACACACACACACACCAAAACGCTGTGTACCTTGTCAGCAGGGGGCTGGTGATGGACGGAGAACAGCGCACCCATGATAATGTCTCCGGGGATGTGCGCCAGCACCCTCCTCTCGGTGCTCTGAGCCGCGGCGCTGACGTGACCTCGGATGCCCGGCCAACCGAGGTCAGACCCCCACAGCACAGCAACGGCCAGCAGTCTCACACACAGCCCAGCGACGGCCCCCATGCTGGTCCCCTTCTTCACACCCTCTCCCTTCATCTTCTTCTTCTTCTTCTTCTGCTGCTGTCTTCTTAAAGTCCGGGTTGTAATGCGTCTCTTGTGTTTGGCATGCTGCCTCCAGAGTCCAGGTTTTAAAGGCTACCTCGCTGGAGAATACGTGTCAAATGTTCACGTCACATGGCCTCATGTGTGACTGTCATAAAAGAAAGTGTCTATAGAGCGAAAAAACGAAATACAGGCGACATTATGGAAATAAGGCTCAACATGGCGTATTTTAAATGCCGTGAAAGGTGACAGGTGAAATATTTCTAGTGTGGTTGCGCTGACTCCTCCAGCGACGTTCATTTAACGCGTTGGGCGCAGCGCGTCGGCTGCTGTCCAAGGTTCTGAAAACTATCCTGTCCTAAACTAATCCTGTCCTAAACTAATCCTGTCCTAAACTAGCACTATCAATCCCTTTTACATGGATTTGTTTCTGTGTATATAGTCTGGCGTTTTTAATTGTTCTCCGACAAGGAAAAGGAGCATACCTCTGTAGTCTTTGAGTTGTGTGGCAAAATTGCGTTCCCGTTGAAGCCCACTGGACGACCACATGGTGCTGATGGTGTCCTCTCGGCGCCTGGTTACAGTTAACTGGAAATAGCAGCAGACCATCCACCGAGCTGTTGGAGCATGTCTCCAAACTGACGCACACTGCGCTCCTCCACCCTCATCAAAACACAGCAGAGAAACGTCTCCAGCAGACACTTCTCTCTCGGTGCTCGGCCTGGACATACAGGTGTGAAAGATGATATACATTAATGATTTCATGTGTGTTTCCCATTCATGTTTTAATGAATGGGAAACACACATTAATACGTTAACCTCAAATAGGCAATTTCTTAAATTCTCTAGATGATTTTTAAACAACTTGGCCCAACACGCAAAGCGTTGTTTTATGAAGGCGATTGTTTTGTGTTCATTTTGCCTGAACACTTACTCCAAATCACAGTCGAGATAGATTGTCTGGCGGTACATTACCATATCTCCACCATGGCAACAGATAAATATAGCCCAATCTATTTCTAAATACTGTGTAGCAAAATGAAACGAATTGCGTGCATTAGGTCTACTGCCTACTATTTTGTTTTTAATTGTTAAACTGAAACACAGCCTACAAGCAAGTTCAACAACAAAAAAAATTCAAATGATGATGATCTTTAAATTGTGGGGGAAAAAACTGAAGCGACTAGATTTTCCAGTGCAAAGGCAGTCTTGACATTTTAAATAAGAAAATCACTTCGGCCTCACGCTGTGAGAACAGAGACTGGCTGAGCAAACCCCAAACATACACTCCACCAGCACTCCCTGGTGGCAGGACTGTGACCCCAAACATACACTCCACCAGCACCCCCTGGTGGCAGGGCTGTGACCCCAAACATACACTCCACTAGCACCCCCTGGTGGACACTATGCGGCATCACACTCACATGCTCTGCTATCCTACAGGAGGGAAACTAGAAAGTACTACACGTCACACACACAACACCAATATTTCCCTGGAATGTAACGATCACGGGTTGAATCACTGGATGAGCTGCAGTGCCCTGCAGTTATTTAAGATGACGCAGAATGAATGCTAGTGTAAATAAGACCAGATGCGTGGTCGTGTGTGTGACACGGCTTCACCTCCATTGAATTTGTTCCTTTTTCTATTTCTTTATTTTCTTATTTATTATACAAATACACGAATAAGAGGGGCGATGCCCCTTCAAACCAGAAGGTAGGATGGGGGTTTGGACACATGGATGTAGCAGGCTAGGGCCTGGACACCTGGACACCTGGACAGGTCGTTTGGTTGAAGACATAATGTGTCATTCAGAGGGAACGTGGTCAAGAGAGACATTTTAAAGGTTTACTTCACATCAGTCTATGATTATGTGATTATTAAAGACAACAATTCCATTGACTCACTTATTATTTTACTTTAAACCACAGTTTGACAATTCAGCAACACAGATCTTATGGCTGCTCAACAACATTGTCCAATTGTGATGTTTAAAATGTTTAAAAGTTGGAGAAACAACGATGACAACAGGCCTATTGAAGAGAAAACTGGAACAAACGTCTCCCTCGACGTGGGCACAGCAGCCTCACTTTCCATCGATTATAGGAATCAGACAGAGTTTACTTTCCGATTAACAAAACAAACAGGGATTTGATTCAGATTAGTGTGGCTAGACAACAGGTATTTAACATGTAAGGTATTTAACATGTAAGGTACTGTATTTAACATGTAAGGTATTTAACATGTAAGGTATTTAACATGTAAGGTACTGTATTTAACATGTAAGGTATTTAACATGTAAGGTACAAATGTCTATGACAAGAAAACAAACCTGTTGACCATTAGTAATAGCTAAATATTAGTATTTTAATCAAAACATTTCCAATGGTGTGCATCACCCTTCAGTAGGCCTACCTAGGGTGCCCCTGGGTTATGCGGCATGTGACCAGCCTCACCCCCACCCACCGGGTGGGAGGTGGAAAAAACAAAAATTCCTTGTTTGACTGAAGAATGAGCAAAGCTGTACAATTTAAATCTGCGTGGTTTATAAGTTTCATGGCACTAGCAGCAGTACAGTGGAGTGTTCCTGCAGAGCTGCGATGTGGTTGCCGTTACTGATCACAACTTTCGTGGTGTGTTTTGCTCCATCTTATCAACAGTTCCCCCGGCGCTGCGCCACCCGTGAAGCTCTGCTCTCCAAGCGGTGCTGCCCGTCCTGGGACGGGGACGGCTCCCCCTGCGGAGCCGGGTCCGGCCGGGGCTTCTGTCGGGACGTCGAGGAGCCCACGCAGCCCGACGGGCCACAGTACCCGTTCTCCGGGGTGGATGACCGAGAGAAGTGGCCCCTGGTCTTTTATAACCGGACGTGCCAGTGCGCCGGCAACTTCATGGGCTTTAATTGCGCCGACTGCAAGTTTGGGTATTTTGGAGCCAACTGCAACGAGAGAAGAGAGTCCGTCCGCAGGAACGTCTTCCATCTCTCACGGGCCGAGAGGCGTCGATTCACGTCATACCTGAACTTGGCCAAGAACACCCTGAGCGCAGACTACGTAGTGGCCACGGGGACCTACCAGGAGATGGAGAACGGGTCAAATCCACTATTTGCCAACGTATCCATGTATGACGTGTTTGTGTGGATGCATTATTACGTGTCCAGGAACGCGCTCCTGGGCGGCCCGGGTAACGTGTGGACCGATGTGGACTTCGCCCACTGGGCGCCCGGGTTCCTCCCGTGGCACCGCCTGTACCTGCTCCACTGGGAGAACGACATTCGGAGGATGACCGGTGACGTGAGTTTCGTCATCCCGTTCTGGGACTGGCGGGACTCCACCGGCTGTGACGTATGCACTGACGAGCTGATGGGTGACCGCAGCAAGCGCGACCCCGACCTCCTCAGCCCAGCCTCCGTCTTCTCCTCCTGGAAGGTAAATAAGACCCAGGTCTGGTGTTGTAACATCTGGTCCTCCTGGAAGGTAAATAAGACCCGGTCTGGTGTTGTAACATCTGGTCCTACAGGGGCCTACTATCTTCCAATGAAGTGGTTTTGGGGTTGGGTCAGTTTGGGTTAGTTTGGATTTGTGAACACGTGTCCTTATGTTCCTGTAGTCAGCAAACAAAACTATTATTACAATGTGAAAACAAATGTGTTTCTCAAGGAGTCATTTTACTTTGTGTGTGTGTGTGTGTGTGTGTGTGTGTGGTTGTGTGTGTGATTTTATATGTATGTGTGTGTGTGTGTGTGTGTGTGTGTGTGTGTGCGCGCGTGTGAACATGTGCACGTCAAGGTGATGTGCTCCCGGCCGGCGGACTACAACAACAGAGGTGTGCTGTGTGACGCCAGCCAAGAGGGCCCCCTGCAGAGAAACCCCGGTAACCACAACCGCAGGGTGGTGCCACGGTTACCGACGTCCGCCGAGGTGGACTTCACCCTGGGCCTGCGGGACTACGACACGGGACCCATGGATCGCACGGCCAACCTGAGTTTCAGGAACACAATAGAAGGTATAGTGTTCTTTTTTTTTACAAAATCGAATTCACAAATACGACGGCCATGCCAACCCAGGGTCCTGCACCACCAGAACCAGCATGGACTGGTTGTGTTGTCTTATTATACTTCAGGCTGTGTTCACCGTGGTGATGGATGGGTGAATACATGGTTTTATAGGTTTCTAAATGGTTTTATAGGTTTCTAAATGGTTTTATAGGTTTCCAAATGGTTTTATAGGTTTCGGGGACCCGCAGACAGGACTCGGCAACAGTTTTCGTAAGGGCATGCATGCGGCTCTCCACGTCTTCATGAACGGGACCATGTCCTCCGTGCAGGGCTCCGCCAACGACCCCATCTTCCTGCTGCACCACGCCTTCATTGACAGGTATACACACACACACACAGACAAATGCATGTTCACACACATTCATGCACAGACAAAGACAAACACATCTCAGAACGAAAAACAAAAACAGTTGTTTCGTCTGATTTGCAGCCTGTATGAGCAGTGGCTGAGGAGACACCAGCCGTCTCCGTCGCAGTACCCGGACTCTGGCGCCCCCATAGGACACAACGGGGGGTACAACATGGTGCCCTTCCTGCCCCTTCACAAGAACAGAGAATTCTTCGTTTCCAGCAAGGAGCTGGGATATGAATATTCATCTCTGCTGGATACCAGTGAGTACCAACCTACCTCGGGGCTCCTTGACTTATTTTCAATATTTACAATATTGTATTTCTTTCCTTGCATTAGAATAATTACACCAAATACAAAATATTGTGTATTGGCTTATGATTCAGGATCTGTAAAGCTGAATGTTGTCTTAATTTAAACAAACCGGTCTATAGTCTATGCACTCTAGTAGGTCCTTACCGCTTGGCATTATTTTGGCTTCCAACACAACTCAAACAACACAGTATCTTCACACATCTTGTATTTCTCTTGTGCAGATCAGCGGCTAGCTGAATCCATGACCCCCTACCTGGAGCAGCTGCAGGAAGTGTGGCCCTGGCTGATGGTCGTGGGGCTCCTGGGGGCCATGGTGCCGATCCTCATGGGCGTGGCTGTGGCTGTGACGCACCGCTACTATAGCGGTCCTTCCTGGTGGCACAGGAGGCAGCGGAGGAACGTGTTTGTCCTCCCAGAGAGAGAGCCTCTTATCTCGGCCGGCCACAAGGAGGAAGCCGCCGTCCATCGGAGCTACCAGACGGCTATTTGAAGGTCTACTATACTGTGAAGACTGTTCTAAAGGTGCTATGTGCTATGTGCTAATGCTATCAAAATAGCATGTATTCAGGTAACATATAAATGTAAATAAACGTATGAAAAAATAAAATAAAAGTTAAATTGCAATTAATTGTAATCAATTCAATGAATCATAGTACTTCATTAAAAAGTATTATCCCATCCCATTATATTATTTGTTGCAATCAGGTTACAATTGAAATCATGTGAAGCGACATGCACTAACTGGTGCATAACTGCAGAAGAGATTCAAGTTTATACTAATTCTGGGGACTGTGTAGTGTGTATAGGTATTATTTATCGAATGAAAAAGTATTCTGAAATGATTTTCATGGTCTTAAAAATCAACAACTGTTTTGTGTTATGTGAGTTAAGTATTCAGGTACCAAGTTCAGTAGCCTTCATGGATCAACAAGTGATAGCACAGCATCTAAAAAGGAAACACACGTTACAGCAACATCAAGCTTTTATTCATAAAAAAGTGTATTTTCTTCAGATAAATTGTCTCCTGAATAGTTTGGGTTTCATTTTAAGGTCTCTTTCTCTTTGCAGAAAATAGCACAAAAACAATGTGTCTCCACATTAAAGCCATGCTAATGTTCAGCTTCTGCTAATATAATAATATATGTAATAATGATACGATAATAATAATGTATACAGAAGTCTATGGAAATATTCAGGCATGACCAGATAAAAAAGTATATAATGGAAGTATATGTAAAGGAATGTACAGTGTGTGAATTACAATTAGGCCAGGATGTCCCATGTAGCTCACTTTAGAAAACTAGTCAGTAGAAAATCATGACCAAAACTTAACGCTTAAATATAACAAGAACTAAATTCATCAGGATAAATGCAATTCAAATCAAAGGGGCAATTACACATTTAGTATACAAGAAGAGTGCTCCAGTTAAAAACATGCCATAGAGGTGAGCGTTAAATAAAAAAGAAACTTGGATTGTATGAATGCCTCATGTAAGTTACAGTACAATATAACTTGTGGCTTGATCAGACTTGATTGAATAATATTAATAATGCAGAAATTATCCTACATTCATTCAGCAAAGCAGGTATTCACACCCAACATCACTTCCTATATTTTACTTAACCAACGAAGATGCAATTATAATGTTCAAGGTTTTCTATTGCATGTCATGAATAGACTTCATGGGCGGCAAGAAAGAAACAGATGTATGGAGGACAAATTGTGCCACACAAAGAATTAATACATATTTAATAATTTACCAATTTAAAGACTAATTTAGAACGCATTGAACAATTATCAAAAAAAGCTTTTTTATGGACCATTAAACCATTATTCAACTGCTTTAAGAGCCATTATAAAAACTGTTTATAAAACAATGCATTTAATGCTGGTTAAATGAGTCAATTAATAATGGCTTTTTAAACACTCTTTTAAAAGGACGTTTAAATAATCCCTTTCGTTATGCAATTAAATTCCCCCGTCGTCCAGCCAATGAGAGCTCCAGCTTCTCTCTTACTGTTAGTGGAACAGTTGGTGCTTCAAAATAAAGGCTCGTCTTTGTTAAAGCAGCGTAAAGGAAAAGCAATAAGGGAACGAATACGGACAACTACTAACGAAAATGATTATTTAAACGTCCTTTCAAGAGTGTAAAAAAAGTCATCGACTCATTTAACCAGCATGAAATGCATTGTTTTATAAACCGTTTTTTAAATTGTTCTTTTAAAGCAGTTTAATAATGGTTTTGTAAATCGAACTAGAAATGCACTCCTTTAAGTGTCTATTTAATAATTGTGTTCCCTCAACCATTTAATTTAATGCTCCATAAAAAAGCATCTTTGATAATTGATTAATGCGTTCTTTATTAAAAGTCTTTAAATGGGTTAATTATTAAACATTCATTAATAATTCGTCCTCCATATGGGTGGACATAGAAAACAAACAAAACAGAAAAAAGGACTTTGAGAAGAAATATGAAAAAATGTGGTGACAATGTGACGGTTTCTGTGGTTGTTGTCTTAGCAGTCCTGCGTTACCACGACGACCGCGTACAAACACGTAGTGACAACATCTGAGGCTAAAACAGTGGCTTCTGCTAACGGTTAATCTAATTCATCGTCGTCCTCACTGTCCTCCTCTTCTCGTCTTCCTCCTTCACGGTGTTGCCGGGCGTGGCGACGGGGAGGTCCAGGCGGGCCCAGGACATCGGCTCGGACTTCTTCATGGCTACCTCGATCTTGGCAGCCATCATGTTGACCACGCTTTGGCCGGCGTCCACCACCTACGAGAGACAAGTAGGTGTAATTCACTAACTAACAGAATATACATATCTAAATATATATATTCAGATATTTTAAGTGCTATTTCGTTACAGTTGCATTATCGGCACCAGTGATCCCATCATACGGTCATGATGTCATATCTAAAATAAAGCCAGCGTGACGTCATGCCGACATGACGCGGTACCGTGTCAGGAGACAACGCCACACCAGCCTGGGATGTAACGTGGGAAACTCACCCCCCACAAGCTGATTTTCTGTGCAAATTCCTTCTCCCCCTCGAATATAATGTGGATGTTGAGCTGGAAAAACAGAGCAAAGTTCACGGAACAACATCAGGAGGAGCGCATCGTACTGCTCAGAAGACGAGCTCTCCCCCCCCCCCTCACCGTGGTGCTGTTAGCCTCCACGTAGCTTAGCTCAGGGATGGAGTTCTTTGAGTAAATCGAGACGATGACCTGCCCTCCGGTCTGGTGCCAGTCAAACCGACACGGGACCACTTTCTTACCCTGCAAAGGAGAGGACGACCATTACGCATGGATACAAACACACCGTAACGACGCGGACCGGCCACTAGAGGGCGCCGGCGGTGCGTCGGTGTGAAAAACAAGCGCACCCACCGTGTCACTCTTCCTCCAGACGTGCGTCCCCTTGACGCAGCCCTCCTGGGACAGGAAGGTGTTGAAATCCGATGTTTTCCTTTTACAACAGCTCCAGTACTTCATCCTGCATGGACGGCAGGAGGAAAGAAACACGGCTGCTATTTCATCACTCAACACAGAGGATCTACACACACACCTGTGTGTGTAGATTCCCAAATGTTCTAAAAGTAGGATTTGTCAAAAAGATGTATTGGAATGGAGGGCGAGGTTGCATTACATATGCAATAATTAGCATCAATAATAAAGCTTTTTTTCCCCCAGTATTGCTGTAACCTATGACACAGTGGTTGGGAACCATTGATCTAGACATTGTTGTAATGTATTTAATAATTATATTGTTGTTATTATTATTATTATTATTATTATTATATGAGAAAACAAACAAGCACATTATTTGTAAGTAAAAAAGGGATGGGTGATATGGAAAAAATGTGACAAACATCATGAGGGTTTTACACAACTTATGAATTTATTCATCATTTACCACAATGAAACTAGTCATATGCATCATTTAAAGATTGTCATCACAATTGATTTTGTCTGCAAAACAGGGTGTCACGATAAGTCAAGATCTGTATTTAACGAGTGTATACATCCCAATCAAAGACCATAAATGATAATATTGAATTACGGCCACGCCCAGATAAAAAAGAAAATCTATTTGTTATCCCTTGTTAAAAGCAGAAAAATAAACCGTGTTTTGAGTACTAACCCTTCGTGAAAGATGGGGAATCCAGAGTGATAGCCACACACCTCCTCATCGCTCCCAGCTCCGCTGAAACTCTGGAGGTGAAGTAACCAGTCGAGGGTCATGTACAGCATTAGAAACACTAGTAGGGTGTCTGTTTAGTGACCTAGGGGTTTTAATAGAGCACTTTGCTCCCACGGCCGAATTTTACCACCATTTCAACTTTAAATGATGTCGAAATGATTTTCGTGACGATGTCCGATGTTTCCGAGCGTCCGTGTGATGAGACAATTCACGTTCAGCCAAACTAGACTCCTGCTCATGATTGGCGGTTCGTCAGAAGAACAGATGCCCGTCCCGTTCCCCGCTATAAACCCTGCATTACACATCACACTGCATTAGCGCCGAATGCTGCGATTGCATGGCTGCGGAGAGAGCTACTTAGCATTGAGAGCTACGCTCTGGTTTGAAAAAAGAAATAGGTGTTCATGAGTAGCCTTGTCCTTCCGTCTGCGTGTATTCAAATCCTACTGTTTGACAGCACGAGTAAACCACAGGGTTAGAAACACACCCTTTGGACCGGACCTGATAGAAAATCTGCAATTAAGCGAGTCGCACAATCGCTTGTACATTTCGCTGGTCGAACAGATTCTTACAGAGCTTCTAGTGGGCAGGGGAGGGGGCTGGTCCAGCAGCGAGAGAAGAGCCAAGTTCAGGATTCTTGGGGAGGCCAAGCTACCAGCTTGCTTTTTAGTTTTAGACAGCAGGGGGAATATCAACAGCCGTTCGGGGGCTGACACTTTTTTTTCTCCAGAGCTCAGCGGCATCACAGAGTTCCTCCGCGGATGACAGCGTGTTTTAATGCTGGATTTATTTTTACACCTAATAATGCAGGAGGCTCGAGGCGCGGTTTCAGGAGACGCCGGGCGTGTGTGTCACATGAAACGCGCGCGTCTTCATGATTTGTTTTTAATGGGGGACTATTTTTTTTCCACCTACCTTCATACAGCCGCCGTTCTGACACGACGTGCCGATCTTGATTTCGTCGCCCTCCTCCTCTGAAAGAAGACACAAACGCACGTGACTCGTGAGACAAACGCGTGGCTTGTATAAACGTCGTCATCCGGCGTCTTTTTAAAGACGCCACACGGGCAACCACCAAACCCACGCTTCTCCCCATCCTCGGACTTCTTGGGGTTTGTTGTTCCCAGGACACGGACGTCGAGAAGGGAAGACGAGAACAATACGCTCATCATCCCCCACCGAATCACAACCCGTCCCTTTTACCCGCTCTGCTTTCTATTCCTGACTCCCCCCGCCCCCCCCCTCACATGTACGGCAGGAGGGGATGTGTTGAGGGTGGAGGAGCTGTAATGCTCACCCTTTATCTCTGCCGTGTTGTCAGACAGCTTCAGCTTCTCCAGCGCCTGCTTCAGAGAGGCTGAAACCGTGTGCTGCATCCTCACCATTGGCTCGTCGGCACTAGGGCACAAAACAAACTCCAGATTTCCGGGCACGATGGCGAACCCTTGCATGTGCACTTTTTAACGCTGGTATTTATTTTACAGCGCTAAGGAAATCCATGTCGGCTGACGCCACTGCGAAATAATAAAATACCGGAAGACGAGTATGCAATTAAAACTTCACTCCAGACATAGATCACGGTATCAATTTAATCTACGTTTAAGTGGCAATTTAGAAAATAGTCCACATTAGTGCTGATAAGTGGGAGTTGGCATGATTATCCCAGACACCTAACCTATTTAATATGCCAAACATTACTCCCATAAAAAGGTTAAAGCTGGCATACATCCATCTCTTTCTTACTGCCAACATCCCCAATGAAATGCTTCCCCACTGCTCACAGTAAGGCCTCTCTACCGACAACCAATTACTACCACTGTTATCAAAGATAGTATTAACAAGATAATGGGGCATTTGACTTGTTAATTACAACAAAAAGAAAACATATCTACATCTTTCTTTTTTTACGTGATCTATATTATCAAACATCTCATGTACAATAAAGTATATAACAATACAACACAATAAATGAACGTTATAACTAGCGGTGTGTGTGTTCGTATTGGACCGTACGGTAAGGGTACGCACTGTGAACCGAACAACACAGCAATCGGTTATTATAGACATAAATCAATGGCGTATATAGCGGATAACGAGGGTAAAATATCCACGTGAAGTTAAGATTCTGAGGTGCAGTCAAGGCGTGTTCTCTTGACTTGTGGTTGAACATGTTTAAAACACACGCAATCAGCTATACGGCTCAGAACATTCTGGCCTGTTGAAAGTTATTTCAACTTTGTGTGAAACTGAAAGTGAAACTGCCGCGGGGTCGGGAGCATGGCCCCTCCCCTACCAGAAATCGCTGCGGCGTTTTCGCCATACAATGCAGCGGGTCGCGTCTCAGGTGAACACGTTGATGAGCCGATCGGCGGGACTAGGCGAACACACCAAACAGCAACACCATCTCCCCGCAGCCTTCAGGCAACAACATGCGGATGATTCCGGCTATAAAGTCTTAATAAAGGGGAACAATACCTGGGTCTGGTGAAGGCCCCCAGCGGCTTGGGGGTAGAGATGAACTCAGTGAACTTTGGTTTCAGGCCTCCGGGCCCGTTCTCTTCTGTGGAGCTCACGTCTGGTTTCACTGGCTCTGGGGGCTTTTCCTTATTGTGAGGGCCTTTCGTGCAACCCTGAAAACAAAAAACATTAAAGAAAACATGCTAAAACCAACGCTGCACATCCATACTGGGAACCTGAAAATGTGTTTTATTGTGTAAAACACATTTAATAATAAACACCGCCTGTGTTTATTGCATCAGGGTGTGTCATGAAATTGCATGTATGAAAGCTACCTATCCAAAAACAAAAAATTATATTATTATTATTAACTAATCACACATTTGGGCTTTTTTCAAATACAAAGGTTGAAGAGGAGGAAAGAGGATTATCCAAGAGTTGCTATGAGATATAGAGTAGCACTTTCATCCATTCTCTGGAGCACAGCCTTACAGCAAAGCTGAGGAAGTCTGTGAAATCGGTGGTTCTTCTCTTGCAGCAGGACCATCCCTGGAGAACAAGAACAAGATGTTTATCTTTTTGTCCATCAGGAATCCAGGATTGACAGAAAATCGACTTTAGAGTAAAAAACAACATTCAAAAACGTGCGATGTGGGTTCAGTGCAGGTGTACAGAATGAGTACAGAGTCATTATTTTGTTGGTGATATGGATGGCAATGGGAGTGGATGTTATTTGGCAATAGAATAACAAGTTTACCTTCAATGCATCATGGAACACAGGGACTCCTGGGTGGAAGGTGCACGCATCTACAATGAATGAATAATGAATGAATGAATGAATGAATAAACCATGTTGGAGATCCAAGTTACTGAAGAGGAGCGGTCCGGTGTTTATTTAACAAGGTGTGTGTGTGTGTGTGTTTCACTCAACTCCATCTTCGACCCTAGTGGGAGGCTCTCATGCATAACTAAAGGCCATGTCATAACATCAACTAGGGTTTATGATTGAATCACCTACTTATGTAATCTTGAATGAGGAGTCCTCCTCATTCTGAAGTGTCCTCGTAGTCTCATATTACAGATGTGTTGTAGAGACTTGTTTTAGGACTGTAAATCACGTTTAACCTATTGACTTGTCGTGTCCGACATAAACAACAAAGGCTATAATTGAGGATCGTATATTGGGACTAAAATACACACAAAAACGACATGTGAAATATGTTTCTCAAAAGACACACCAACACACCAACAAAGTAGCCTAACTTATAGTCTAGTAGAGCATTAAAACATCTGCATTCACAATATTACAGGCTAAGCGAATAGAGAACATGTCAAGAAAGCTCAGTAAAGCACATGTCTGTTGCAGTGGATGGAAGCTTCTAGATGGGAGCATAGCAACACCAGCTAGCACAACACTCACCATCAAGGTTGTTCTGCGGATCAAAACGTTGTCCACAACCTTTATTGTAACACAACACCGACATGACGGTGTTCCCCGGCGAAGGACTAAAGTATAATGCAGGACTAAAGTACAATAAAGAACTAAACTATAAAGCAACACAGATAACTTAACTAGTACGCGACGAGCTGGCCGACGTAACCTCGCCTGTTACACTTCCGGGTGTGCTCGGCTGAGCTCGGTGGGGCTCGGCTGAGCTCGGTGGTGCTCGGTGATGCTCGGCTGGGGCTCGGCTGGGGCTCGGCTGGGGCTCGGCTGGGGCTCGGCTGGGGCTCGGCTGGGGCTCGGCTGGGGCTCGGCTGGGGCTCGGCTGGGGCTCGGCTGGGGCTCGGCTCTGGTCGGTAACACTCGACACATCCCGAGCCCCGGTCCTCTCGTCTCGCTGCCTCTCATCTCCCGGGGAGCGCACAGTCTGATACAGACAGCGGAAAACTTGCTTTAATACTCCGTTCCTCACCAGAACAATCTGTGGTGCGACCATGTGAGGTTGATTCTGCAGATATACAACACGATAATATGCAATAATAAGAGAAGGGGCACCACAGTGTTTTCTTTATATATGACCGTTTATATCGCTGTTGGACGACTGCCGAGTTTTAAACTATTGTATGGACCGTTTGGGATGGATGGGAAATACTTTTCTTCTCGAGGTAAGTCTGTGCGTCCCACTCACATCCCAGTGGTCGCAGGGTTATGGTTATGGGCTTTATCTATGAATTATGGTTTTACTTGTGATCCGCATATGGACTTGTGGTCTCTAGCAAGATGCGAAACAAGCAGTGGGTTCATCTTTTATTCCATCTATAATACATGGCTCCCCGTTAGTTAGACTTTTTGACGCTATGGTCGATGCGTTTCATACCACAATGTAGACATTGTGTGAACATCATCAAACTTAATGCTCCACCAGCAGGAACAGGGATGGTGATTGATTGCTAGGTAAGATGTAGTCTCATCTGTTGAGGAGTTGTTTCCACTAACTGTAGGCCTATATGTTGTGTCCTATTTTTCTCGATCCCATCAAACAGCACATAGTAGATTGCATATTATTGTGTGGTTTTGTGTATTACACATATCTGTCATTGCAGAGCTTCTGTCGGTGTTTCATCGACGCAGTTAAAAACAATTATGTGTTTTAATAAAACTGAATTACATTATTTTGAAACTCGATTTAATGTTTCCATAGTTATAACCATACTATATTTGGTAACAATTAATTACCAGTTTAACTTCAATTGTGAATGCCAGATATACTTTTTTATTTAAAATATGTAAGATATCCACATGTTTAAAAGTTACAGTACCTCATTAAATCTTCTCTCTTTCTTTGAAAAAGGTTGACTGGGCAATGGAAGGGTGATGAAGTCACATTTTTGGGGCATTATGTCTCCTCTTCCAGGCTTCTGGCGCCTGCTCCATTGCTTCCTCGTCCCTCCATTTCTCTGCCCAATTCAAGCCCAGTTCCCGCAGACGGCCAGGGGCTCCCCCACCCTCTTCCTCTTCACCCAATTATCTTATAATGCTTCCATTTCTGAGAACTCCGCAGCAAGGACATACGCCAGGAGCGAAGTCAAAATGGGCATAATTCTCGGGCCACCCCGCTCCTTGGACATTAGATACTCCATCGAGTCTGGAGATAGTGAGGCGATCTTCCAGGCCGAGGAGTTTGTGATGGGGGACTTTTGTTTCCTTCGCATACGCACTAATGGCGGCAGCGGTGCCATCTTGAACCGAGAGGTGCAAGACAATTACACCCTGGTAATAAAAGCGTCTTCTCAAGCGTCTCTTGAGGCCTTGGCAACGGTTTACGTTAAGGTTCTGGATACCAATGATCTGCGACCACTGTTCTCCCCCACCACCTATTCCATCCTGGTTCCTGAGAGCGCCCCTCTTGGAGCCAGTGTAGGACGAGTCACGGCGACCGATGCAGACGTGGGCTCTAACGGAGAGTTCTACTACTTCTTTAATACCAGAGTGGACCTCTTTGCCGTCCACCCGACCAGCGGTGTCATCACCTTGACCGGCCGACTCAGACAGGAAGTCCAAGGGCGGTTTGAGTTGGAAGTGCAGGTGGTTGACAGAGGGTTAAAGCTCTATGGGAACAGCGGCGTTAGCAGCACGGCTAAGTTGGTTCTGACGGTCGAGAGGGTCAATGAGTTTTCTCCCGTGCTCACCGCCACTGCGGTCACTCCATCGTGGTCGCAGAAGGACGCGGTTTACGTTGTGTTGACTGTGGAGGATGAAGATGAGGGTGCTGCTGGCGATATAGAGTGGGTGACCATCGTCGACGGTGACCCATTGGAACAGTTTGTTGTCGACAGATCGCCTGTCAACAATGAATATAGAGTTAAAACATCTGAACTGGTGAACTGGGATCAATTCCCCAATGGCTTCAACCTGACCTTCCAGGCCAAAGACCGGGGCTCACCCCCAAGGCTTTCCAACACACAGTTTGTTCAACTGTTTGTGAAAACAAAACCAGAGCCAGCGATGGCGGAATTTGAAAAAGGTTTTCATAAAGTCAAGCTTAGTGAAATAGCCCCCCCTGGCACTTTTGTATACAAGGTGAGAATATCCCCTTCTCCCCTGATTGTCAATTACAGCTTCACTGCCCCCTCAGATCCAATGTACTTTGAAATCAACCCTTTGACTGGAATTATCGTGACCACACAGGCGTTGTCAACAATAACCCAGGAGCTTGTGGAGCTACAAATTATTGATATTATTAGTCAGCTTCAAACCACGCTGCAAATCATCATAGATGATGCTAATAATAACCCCCCAGTGTTCACCCAGGCCTTCTATCACGTTGACCTCAATGAGAGTTTACCGCTGGACACGGTTGTTCTGGTGGTTTCTGCCACCGATGCTGATAAAGCAGAGAACGGATATGTAACCCACACGATCGCCGGTCTGCAGTACGTACCTTTTGCCATCGATCAAGACACAGGAGAGGTCAGGATTACAAGAGATCTGGACTTTGAGACATCTGCTGATACTTATACATTTGCAGTGCGAGCCTCCGACTGGGGTTCCCCGTACAGGAGGGAGAGTGAGGTTAATGTAACAATTCGCCTGGTTAATATTAATGACAACAGGCCTCTTTTTGAGAAGGTGTCCTGCAGAGGGATGATAGCTCGGGATTTCCCTATTGGCAAAAATATCATCACTCTTTCAGCCATAGACATAGATGAACTCGGATTTGTGAGCTACCGTATATTGTCTGGTAATGAACTGGACTATTTCAAACTGAACCCAGACACCGGAGCCTTGTCACTGCGGCAATCTTTAGCCGCGGCTAATCTAAAAAGTGGGATGTTTAATCTGAAAGTGGCTGCGACGGACGGGGAGATGTTTTCCGACGCCACGTTTGTGAATCTGACCGTCGTGAGGGGCAGGACATCACCGAGGGGGTTAAACTGCAAGGACACGCAGATGGCCCAGCTGTTGGCGGAGAAAATGCTCACCAAGGCAGCTGCGATGGCGACCCCAAAAGTCGACGAGAGGTATACGTATGCTTTCGCTCAGAACACACAAGCGCCGCAATTTGAGTCTTTGCCCAGCAGTATTCTAGTCAGGGAAGACCTTGTCCCTGGCGCCAGCGTCTTTCAAGTAAGAACACGAGATAGTGACCCAGGCTTCAATGGCCTCGTTCTCTACTCCATATCTCAGGGGAATCAAGAAAACTGTTTCAATATTGACATGGAGAAGGGCTTGATAAGTGTGTTAGAGCCGCTGGACCGCGAGAGGTCTGACCGCTACGTCCTAAATATCACCGTCTACGACCAGGGCATTCCACAGATGACCAGTTGGAGGCTGTTGACGGTCATCATTGAGGACGCGAATGATAATGACCCCCAGTTCTTTCAGGACAGCTACTCCGCCCTGGTCACCGAGAACTCTGCCATCGGTCTGGAAGTTGTCACTGTTGGTGCTTTTGATAAAGACATGGGTCAAAATGGCCAGTTGTCCTACACACTGCTGACGAATGTCCCACAGTTTGGCATAAACAGAGAGACTGGAGGTGTGTTTGTGTCGAGCCAGCTGGACAGGGAGGCCTTTCCAGCATTCAGCCTGAAGGTCGAGGCCAGAGACAAGGCAGAAAGAGGCACCCAGAGGTCATCGGTGACTACACTTAGTATTATAATCGGTGACGTCAATGACTGTGCCCCAGCTTTCATCCCTAGCAGCTACAGAACCAGGGTGCTGGAAGACCTTCCAGTGGGGGCGGTGTTCACCTGGATTCAGGGTCAGGACCCAGACCTTGGTCTTGGAGGGCAGATCCGATACTCCTTGATAAATGACTTCAACAGCACTTTTGAGGTAGGTCTGGTTTATCCTGCTTTATTGGAATGATAATATGAATTCTAATCAGATTTTGTAATAAATATGATACGGTTTGGTTTTGCTGTACAACTGTCCGTACAGATCGATGCTTTGAGTGGGGTGTTGAGGATTGGGAAGGAGCTGGACTATGAGAAACAGCAGTTCTACAACTTAACTATATTGGCTGCAGACAGAGGGACACCCAGCCTCAGCACTCAATCATTTGTTGAGGTGCAGGTGTGTAAATCATGCACACACACACACACACACTCCCACACACACACACACACACACACACACACAAATGCTTACACACACACAAATGCTTACACACACACACAAATGTTTACACACACACAAATGTTTACACGCACAGTCAGTTTCTGATTAAAACATTGTGCAGGGATGGGATAACAGTCATCTGTGTGTCACTGCAGGTGGTGGATGTCAATGAGAATCTGTATGCGCCTTACTTCTCTGACTTCGCCGTGAGAGGCTCTGTGAAGGAGAACTCTCGAGCGGGCACAAGTGTTCTGACGGTCGCCGCTAAGGACGGCGACAGAGGCAAGGAGGGAGCGCTGAAGTACTCTATCAGGGGAGGCAGCGGACTGGGCACTTTCTCCATTGATGAAGAAACAGGTGTGACACAAGATCAATGTCTGAGGCAAATTTATGTAGAGTGTAAATCCAATTGCTTGCAGTGTCATGCTTGGAATATTAAAATTGCAATTTGGTGCTAATCTTTTGGAGATAATAAGCTATCTAAAATGTTCTTTGTAGCATTGGGATGATCCATTATGTTTCCACGCGTATCCTTCCCCTGTCTCGCTCTCTGCCATCACTCTGTTTCCTTTATCGTTCGACTTCTTGCTACCTTTAGTCCGATTCTTGTCCTTCCCCTGAGAGCTCATTCATTCCCTGTCACGTGTGCATCCCTGCCCCTGGCAATGCTTTTACTGGTCAGAGATTTATGACAAAGCAGCATCTCTGTATGTGCCATGGGGGGGGGGGGGGGGGGGGGGGGATACTCATACTGTTTTTATATGCATGGAAATTAATATTCCTGTAAGTGTGTGTGCGTGCGTGTGTGTGTGTGTGTGTGTGTGTGTGTGTGTGTGTGTGTGTGTGTGTGTGTGTGTGTGTGTGTGTGTGTGCAGGTGGGTGTGTGTGTGTGTGTGTGTGTGTGCGTGTGTGCGTGGGTGAGTGTGAGTGTGTGTGTGTGTGCGTGCGTGCGTGCGTGCGTGTGTGTGTGTGTCAGATGATGTATAA
>OOFB01025112.1:5000-10130 GCA_900323305.1 Trachyrincus murrayi
GACTCACTAATGTTGTTCCAAAGACAAATGAGAATCCCGGCTCTCGCTCTCTGAAGTGAATCTGCTCCACTGAATGTTGTTTTATTTACTTATTCATTTATTTATTTTTGGGTGGGGGGAACGCAACTACAGGTGATGCGTCACACTTAAATCAGGTGTGTGGGTGCTGCTCCCGGCACACCCCCTGCTGTCTGCAGAGAGATTCACAGTCTACTCATGGAGGAACACCAGGCCTTCAGACCTCTCGCTCTCTCTCTCTCTCTCTCTCTCTCTCTCTCTCTCTCTCTCTCTCAGTATATGTATGTATCATATGCTATGCATCATATCCTATCTATCATTATATATACCTATACCTCATATCAATCTATCTCTCATTATATCAATCTATCCATATGTCATTATATCAATCTATCTTATCTATCTACCGATCAATCTACCTATCACTCATTATATCTTCTATTTTATCTATCCAGCCCTCCATTCTTCCATCCATCTATCTCTCATTATATCAATCTATCTATCTCTCATTATATCAATCCATCTATCTCTCATTATATCAATCCATCTCTCATTATATCAATCCATCTATCTCTCATTATATCAATCTTATCCATCCATCTATCTAGCTCTCATTATATCGATCTTATTCATCCATCCATCCATCTATCTCTCATTATATCGATCTATCTCATCTATCTGTGGGTCTGTCTCTTAAAGAACACGCTCTACATTCAGTCCTAGTAACCGCGGGAGTCAACACATCCATCACGTCTGCAACCAAGCCTCTTCCTCATCTCTAAAGCTTCTGATTGATTCATCCTCTTCCTCTCCTCCTCTTCCCCCCCCATCCTCTGTGAAAGATAAATAGATAAATGTCAGACGAGGAGCACAGTCTCCAACCCAAGTGTTTGATCACTCGGAGCAATTCCATAAAAGACTTTGGATGCTGCTGGCTCCTTGCGTTTTATTTTTATGTTTTATTAAAACGCTACCTCTGGACATCGCCCTGGAATCAGAGCTAAAATATTCATATTTCTGCAAGTCAAACGAGAATAACCAAAACCCCCGGCCGCAGAGCAGTGAAGCACACACAGGAGGCTTAAAGAAAGACATTCTATATAACCACCATTTGAAGTCTTCATATACCCTTCTGTTGCTGCACTTTCACTCATCAGAAGCAACCTTCAGGATTCATTACTTTGCGATTATTGATGGCATATGTTGATGGCGTAAATTTTATTTGTTTAATAAAGTGCCAAAAGTAAAGCTAGCATGGATCTGCTTCCCTCACTCGGGGGAAATATTCTCTCATTACGCCCGGGTGTGGGGGAGGCAGAGAGAAAAAACAGCAATAAGGTGGGTTTCATCCGAGACTCTGGAGAAAATGAAACGTTTGCGGTGACAGGGGGCTGGGTAATGGATTTCATCTGCTTCCTTCCATGGGGTAAAATTAAAAGAAAATTACTGCCGTATGAAAATCCCGCTTATAGTTTCTTCATTTTTCCCCGATCACTGACTTATTGTTTTAGCCCAACCGAGAGGAACAATCACAGATATCCGTAATAACTGCCACCTGTTGGGTGTGTGTCTTCACCAACAACAGGCTGCCTTACGTGCGTTTGTTTATTCTCAACCACCGTCTCATTCAAAGTGGACTGTGAGTGACTGGCAGCGCTGCCATTTCAGGGCAGTAAATATGATTTGTCATCCTGAAGTCAGCGCCCGTTGACGTCAACGTGACGAGATGGAGAGCTGCGTCGGGAATACCTCAGATGGACACACGCTTACCGGACATCTTTTGACAAAAAAAAGGGGTCGAGGTACGATGCTTTCTGCTGACGGTGGCGTTCCTGTGACGCCTGGTAGGACCTGGAAGACCCGTGTTTGGCAGTGGTGATGAGTCACCGTTCAGAGGCCGTTTTGTTGACGCCGCTAATGGTGGGTGCAAACTGATCTGTGTCAGATCGGGAATCAGAAACAAAAGGTTAAAAAATACCGGATGACCTCAACACTTCCTCTCACATGATGACTAATCGTGGCGCACCAGGACCTCTGCGGGTCAGAGTAGCACCCGATCCTCGCGTATATCTCTCTCCTAAAGTATCTATCGCTCCTAAAAGTATATTAACGGTGGATTCCAAAAGTACAAAAAAAAAAGTTGTTTTTGTTTACTGTGACTTTCCTGGAGGTCGCAGTATTCCCAGGGAGAGTATTGGTGTTGATCAGAGCGGGAAATGATAGGGAGGGGGCCGGGGGGGAGGGGGCCGGGGGGGGGGGGGGGGGGGGGGGGGGGGGGGGGGGGGGGGGGGGGGGGGGGGGGGGGGGGGGGGGGGGGGGGGTGGGCACGGCTATGAGGCAGAAAGGCAGGAAGGTCAACGTTTCTTTAATTTATAGCTCAGAGATCTTTAAATAAGGGCAACTCACTTGAAGAAACTAAATTCCAAATGTCTAATAAAAGGTGCCGTAGGTAAGATTTAAGAGCTATCGTTTGAGTGTAATCTGTTAGAAATGACAAAGCCATCCGTCAGCCATTAGTGAGGGAAATTCTCAGTGAGAACATCTGCTCTGGTTGACTGCTCCCTCCTCTGTGTGAGACCATTTACAGTAGATTTTAGACCTCTCCCGGCTCATTTCTGACCAATCAGGGCATCTTTTCCGAGATTGGTTGCGGGGAATCCATCTTGCCTGTCAATCACAGGTGTGTGAAGAGAAACGTAGGGAGGGAGCAGAGAGGGAGGAAGGGATGTTTTTTTTTGTTTCAAAATCTTGCTCTCTTCTTCTCTCTCTCTTCACAACTCTCAAATATTACCTCCAGCAGCTGTAATTACAGGTGACGCTCTCACATCTGAGCGCCAAAACAAATAAAAATGTCTTTGGAATGTCTTAGCCTGGCTAAAATGTCTATTCTTCTTCTACCGCTTCAAAATAATACCATGTAAATATCGCTAATTGATTCATGGTCCTATTGAGGCGAGTGTGCCAAGGAAACCTAAATTGGGTCTACTTATCGCACGGCTGTGTCGTTAGGCGGCCATCCAATAGCCCGATATATTTCAGCATATAAGCCGCAACTGTATAATATCACAGCAAGAGAACCATATTAACATGGGAAGCGCTTGAATTGTATATTCCAGTCTATAAAAAGATTCACATACGAGCAGCGGGCGGGGCGATAGGAACCATATGTCACAGTGACTTCCTCCTCAAGTGTATCGTTTGGCTTCGAGACAAAACGTCAAAAAGCATTTGAGATGTAATTCACAGCAGAGAGAGATAAGAAGGAGAGACAAAATGACATTTTCTCGATAAGGGGAATTTCTCAGGTCGCAGTCGAAGACAGGTGGTGAGGGGGGGTGGTCACTCCAGCGGTGGGGGGGGGGGGGGGGGTGTCAAGACCTAGTTGTAATGGATTCAAGAGGAGGGACGGCTAGGCCATGCAGGGAAGACAAACTAAATAGTCTGGTTTTAAACTGGATCGCTAAGAACCCCCTAACTGGTATTCCTTCGTAGTAAAGAAAACTTACTGTTGAAGAGAACGTCGTTAATAGAGGAAACATGTCGAGACGCTCCCTGGAGACGCTGGCTGTCAAGTGAGAGTGGGAGATTTTCAATTTCAAAAAAAGGTTTGAGACAGCTCGACGGAAGACGTGGCGGCTGAAGAGACGTTGATAAATAACTGTTGAAGATCAAAATAAGCATGTGTTTAAAAATACCAACTGACTCTAAATGAGACTATGTGTTTAGTTTAGTTTGTAGTCGCACCACCAGTAAGGCTTCTCGTAGATCGATGATGGCAGAGCTGTAATTGATTTCATCACCCTTTTAATAGAAAGGTAAAAAACATTTAATTTAGTCCCAGCCCACATCGAATTAATATGCTGCTTTCATTTTAAAACACACTTCTCTCAGCCTAACCATTAGCATGATTTGTCATATTTGCTTTTCATCTCTAAACAGCAGACAGGCTCTGCTCCGATTGCCAATACCAAAATAACAGTTGTGTCTAACAAAAGACTTATTTTTTTCACTCTCGCCAGACTTTATATTTTTTTTGCATATCAATGCGGGCGTCCCGATATTTAAATCGCCATTCTATTTTAAGCTGCACCGCTTTCAGGTTACGCTTCTCATTATGACATCAGCTGTGGGTCAAATGAAAATGCCAACACAATCTCAGCCGTCGTTGATGACGACGACGGTGATAAATGTCCGCCAGAGGTTTAACCTCATTCACCCAAGGAGATGAAGAATTGACGCCGGCTGGAGAAGAGCATCTGAGCGGATGGGAACGAGTGTCTGAGGAGATGCCAATCACCACCAACACCCCCTGTCACCGGGGCTAGCAGACAAGCTACGTAGCATTAAGTCACAGGACACTAAACGCTGCGATGGGCCCCTTAGCGGTGCCGTAGTTTGTCTCCTTCGGGGATGACGAGGGACCATGAGGGGAAATGAGTGTGTTTATATTGATCGATGCCGAAAGAATACGCAAGTTAATCATGGAGTAAGGTGAGTTTGTGTGTGTGTGTGTGTGTGTGTGTGTGTGTGTGTGTGTATTGCTGTTTGCTCTTATTTGCCTTTTGAAATTATGTGCTTATGAAACAAATTGCCTCCGCTCTCAAAGGGATGACATTGGAGTGTGTGGATAGAACAGAATTCACTGAATACCCTGAGCTCAAGTCATTCTGTCTCCATTCAACAGTGAGTCTGTACGTGTGTGTGTGTGTGTGTGAGAGAGTGTGTGTGTGTGAGAGTGTGTTTGTGTTTGTGTGAGTGTGTATGTGTGTGTGTGTGAGTGAGAGTGTGTGTGGGGGGGGGGAGACCGTAGAAACATCAAAAAGATTTAAAGATAGTTGTGGGATGTGTTTGTCTGTGTCTTGTGTTTGTATTTTGAGTATGTGTATGTCAATGTTTGTGTGTTTACTTGTATGTTGTTTGTTTGTGAGTATGTGTTGCATGTGTGTGTGCATATGCAAAAGTGTAGGATTTTTGTTTGTGTATCTATGCAGAAATTTGTGTGTATGTGTGTGTTTCTGTGTGCGTGCATAGTGTGTGTATGCATGTGTTTGTGTAGCATGTGTAGCATGTGTGTATGTGTGGCGCGCGTGTGAGTGAGTGTGTGTGTACATG
>OOFB01025113.1:3478-15212 GCA_900323305.1 Trachyrincus murrayi
GTCAGTATAGAGCTGACATGTACAGTATAGAGCTGTCAGTATAGAGCTATCAGTATAGAGCTGACATGTACACTATAGAGCTGTCAGTATATAGCTGACATGTACAGTATAGAGCTGTCAGTATAGAGCTGACGTGTACAGTATAGAGCTGTCAGTATAGAGCTGACATGTACAGTATAGAGCTGACATGTACACTATAGAGCTGTCAGTATATAGCTGACATGTACAGTATAGAGCTGTCAGTATAGAGCTGACATGTACACTATAGAGCTGTCAGTATAGAGCTGACATGTACAGTGTAGAGCTTAGGTCTACAAATAATTGATGTTGATTTATGAATAGAAATGATTATTTTGGAATATTCATGAATGTTTCTTTTATATTTCAGATATTAATCTAATTGTAATCTTACAATATATTTCTGAATTACTAATTATTATTAACTTCTAATGTATTTGTTCTCTGAGTTGCTATTAATTATATTGCCTGAAATGACTTTGATATATATCAGCCGAAGGTTTATATATGGCCCGGGTTGGAGCAATAGTTTTCAACGGCAGTAGGGAGGACAACAGGATCTGCGTTTCTGTGATATGTTTTATTTTGGATTGCATTTGGCAATAAATACGTTTAGTCTAACTAGACCGGATCGTCTGGAAGGAACTGTTTGTTGAAACCTCTCCGCCCGTATTGGCGATATTGGAACTTTTCGGATGTCACTACAACAGTATAGAGCTGGCATTTACAGTATAGAGCTGGCGTTTGCTACTATAGAGCTGGGGTTTACAGTATAGAGCTGGCGTTTACTACTATAGAGCTGGGGTTTACAGTATAGAGCTGGGGTTTACAGTATAGAGCTGGCGTTTACTACTATAGAGCTGGGGTTTACAGTATAGAGCTGGCGTTTACTACTATAGAGCTGGGGTTTACAGTATAGAGCTGGCGTTTACTACTATAGAGCTGGGGTTTACAGTATAGAGCTGGGGTTTACAGTATAGAGCTGGCGTTTACTACTATAGAGCTGGGGTTTACAGTATAGAGCTGGGGTTTACAGTATAGAGCTGGCGTTTACTACTATAGAGCTGGGGTTTACAGTATAGAGCTGGGGTTTACAGTATAGAGCTGGGGTTTACAGTATAGAGCTGGCGTTTACAGTAAAGAGCTGGAGTTTACAGTCTAAATTAGTAGTTACAAAACACGTTTTTAATTGAGTAGATTACTGACTTTTAAAACATGTTTTCTGGTTGTGTTTCAGGCTCTGCAGCACAACTTCTTTGACTTTGAGACATTTGATGTTGATGAATACGAACACTATGAGGTAAAACTATCTGTTACATTTTACACTACTACTAGAGGAAAAATTAGGGTTGCACGATATTTTCATTTGGTCTGATAACCAAAACATGGTCAGGTCTGCCGAAACCAATATTTTCTTATTTCATGTGTCTTTGTACCACTAGGGCTGCTTTGTGAATCTAAAAACAAAACACTTTATTAACCACAAGAAACTTTTACCATTTTCAACTTGTACTTTCTTGACTGTCTATTAAATTAATGTGTTGCATCTTACTCTTTGGCAACATTATACATCATGACCAAACACTGTACTACACTGTTACTGGGAGTACCATGTGACCAAACACTACTACACTATGTTACTGGGAGTACCATGTGACCAAACACTACTACACTATGTTACTGGGAGTACTAGCCCCCATGTGGCCAAACACTGTATTACACTATGTTACTGGGATTCAATACTATATCCGGGTTGGTTATTTTATATTACATTTTTATACCTGTTTGTGGAGACGGCTGGAGTGGATGTCTCAGGTTTGGGAAGCCAACGATCCACTGCAAGTCTTTCCTGTCTGCCTTGGTGCACCTAGATTACCAGACTGTGCAGCAGTACGTCAGGATGCTAGAGTACCAGACTGTGCAGCAGTACGTCAGGATGCTGTCAATAGGTTTTTGGGGTAGTCTATTGCGTCTCAGTGTCCTCAGAAAAAAGAGGTGCTACTGGGCCTTCTTGACCAGTCAGGAGGTGTTCAGGCTCCAGGTCAGGTCCTCAGATATGTGGACTCCCAGGAACTTGAAACTGGCAACCCACTCAACCTCCTCCCCGTTGATGCACAATCCAGTGTGGTGTGTTTTTGTTGTTTTTCCAGAAGGAAAAAGTTTTTTTTTTGTGTTGAGGTTTAGGTCGTTGTCCTTGCACCATGCAGACAGTGTCTGGACCTCCTCCCTGTAGGTCCTTGCACCATGCAGACAGTGTCTGGACCTCCTCCCTGTAGGCAGACTCATTATGGTTGTGTCATCTAACACTACCACTACTGCTACTAGAGTAAATATTACATTTGAACACTACTATTACTACTACTGCTACAGTTCATTTTATATTTAATACTACTACTACAAGAATAATATGACATTTAACGCTACTATTACTACAATAAATATTACATTCAACACTACTACTACCACTAGAATAAATATTACATTCAACACTTCTATACTATACTAACCACTACTAGAGTAAATATCACACTTGAAAAATAGAATACATTTAAAATTACATTGAATTTCTTGGGATGTCTCGTTTGAATTTATTTTAACATTTTTGTGTTTCTTAGCGAGTAGAAAATGGAGACTTTAACTGGATCGTCCCTGGGAAGTTCCTGGCGTTTAGTGGTCCGCATCTGAAAACTAACGTGGAGAACGGTGAGTTGATATCATCCTGTTACACTTATTATACAGTTTACCTTACATTACCATTCTAATCAAAAGTATACCTTGAACCTGCACAATGTAACTTTTCCACTGCAGCTATTTACTCCATTAATATAAAAAAATATCTGAACTAGAAAGTTTCTCAAGGATAAAACGTGCCCATCCGCGAGTCAATCCATTCAGGGAATAAATTGTTTTATTCTGGTCCACTTCCACCCCCCACCATGGTAACATGATATAGCTATAACTAGCTACAACTCAAGCCACTAGAGGTTGCTTTAAAAAGACAAAACGTAAATAGTGCAGGTTTAAATTAAGGGCGCTTTCACACCTATAGTTCGGTAGACAGTCACTAAACAATTTCTAATTTATAAAAACACTTCCACAAGCATCTGTGTTATGTGATCGTCAGACCACGACTCATTTTTCTTTTTTGTTCATCATGGGATCATAATCATGGGAGTTCAGTGATTGCGAAATCACTAACCATTTCCTTATGGCAAATTCAATTACTGATGCGCAAAAGAAGAAGTTGACAAAGTTGTTAAATCACTTCAACCCGAAACCAAGTTGTGCAACGAAAGGCTACTGAATTGAATATGAATATGAGTATAATATATATATAATATGAGTTAAGAAAACTAAAAGTAATTCTGGAAATACACTATTGCAAATGTCACGAGATAGACTCGTTTCAGGAATCCATTCTGATCGCATCCAGAGGCAATTATCATATATATTATATATATACATGTATATAATATATATATATATATATATATATATATATATATATATATATATATATATTATAGACTATCAGAGCCGAACCTCACGGTTCACATCCAGAGGTGAATACTATCAGAGCCGAAACTCACAATTGACAATGCACTGAAACTCACACAAGACCTCGCACAACTCTAACCCTAACCTATAGATACATTAATTAACATTAGTTAATGCAGTCATAAGTATTAACTAACAATAGACTCACAGGTATTGCCAACCTTGGCAGAGTGTTCTGACTGGTTTCTCAGGTTACTGTAGTGTAATACTAGTGTTCTGACTGGTTTCTCAGGTTACCCCCTTCATGCGCCAGAAGCCTATTTTCCGTACTTCAGGAAGCACAATGTGACAACCGTCGTCCGTCTGAACAAGAAGGTCTACGATGCCAAGCGCTTCACAGACGCTGGCTTCCACCATCATGATCTCTTCTTTGTGGACGGAAGCACACCCAGTGACATCATCATGCAGCGCTTCCTGCATGTTTGTGAAACCACAGAGGGAGCTGTTGCCGTCCACTGCAAAGGTCTGACCTAACCCTAACCCTCTAACCCTAACCCTCCACTGCAAAGGTCTGACCTAACCCTCTAACCCTCTAACCCTAACCCTAACCCTCCACTGCAAAGGTCTGACCTAAGCCTAACCCTGTAGCATGACGAACCATAACCAAAGATGTTCTAATAAGAAGATAGAGATAGAGTATGTGGCCACATTTGAGTGTAGGGTCAATGGGGATTTTCCATAAAATCAGTCATTTTCTCACGATGGATAAGAACACACACTTTCTTCAACCCAGTCACCAGAAGAAAACATATTGTACGTTTCTGCAAATCACAGATACGGTCTCAATGTTTCTGGACCAAAAATCTGTTGTATATCAACATTTTCTAGATACGTGTATATCACATTGTCGTGTGTTTTAACCGCTCATGGCACTTTTGGTGTTTTGAGGGAATAGAATGGGGGTAAGCTATAATAACTATGCTCATGAAATAACCTAAATTATATATTTTATTACACACCACGTATTTCAAACATGTGGAACGATGACCTACATTTTTGTTCAGAATCACCCAGTTCTTGTATATATGTGCTTGTTTACGGCCTATGGCCATAATTACATTTTCTGTGACATGCAGGCATATTTCCTGTATTTTATACATGAACATGAACATATTATATGAACACAATATTCTTAAAAAACCCAGAAATGATTGATTCTTGGTTCCTGTGACAGGAACGGGATGATGTGATGAGGTAAATTCATGTTTAGAATGTAAGCAAGCACAGTTTGCGTTGCTTACGAGTTTGAGTTGTATGTAAAGTGTCATTTACACAAACCCAGATGAAGATTCATCACCTTAATAGTGCACTTTATACATTTACTAATTTAAAGAAAACATATTTTAGCTTGCTTTTACTCCAAACCCCAGCACACTTGTTGCCATAATGATGTTACATGCTGGCAGCTGTAAGTTGTTTTGTTTTTAGCGTAAACTAGGTTCCCTGGATAGGGAAAAGACACATATTCTAAGGTGCCTTTTAAAGCCAAACCACATTTGACGCAGTTTAATTTTAATGAATAAATTACTTAAGTAATCAACGTGAATCTTTTTTTTTTTTGTAATCACTACCCGAGTGCTAGTTACATCACTCCCAGAGATTCGGCAGCCCGGACAGATTCGGTAGCCCGGACAGATTCGGTAGTGACACAGCCTATAGCGTGGAAGGAAAACATCAAGCTCATTGATTTCAACGAGGCACGTTTATCTGACACAATTCATTCATTCACCTCATTCATTATTACACGTCCAAAGGAAATGCAGTCAAACCTGTAGCCTCAACTTCCAATCATTCACTTATTCATAGTCATAGTACCCCAGCCAGACAGAACAGCGCCCTCCCGAGGGCCGGTGAGGCAATGACCCCTCATGTGTGAGAGGACTTCAGTGTAGCTTTTTATGTGACAATTAAATGTGCATTTTCAATAAAAATGTACTTGAGTGGAATGAAGAATAAAGACATGTTGTTGACTGCAATGATCATGGCAGGCTGCATATTTATAAGGAATAGTATTATTCCTTCCATACTATTGAGTGTGTGAGTAGACGGAAGAGTCTACTATCCTCTTACATTAGGCTACGTTTTCAAAGTAGGCTAACTAGACAATTTAAACTGTATTAACAGTGTGTTTAATTAGCATGAGTGTGTGTGTGTGTGTGTGTTCCCCATCTATAGAGACGTCTGGTCTCTTTTATATGAAAGAGCATGAAAGTAAAGGGTTATGGTTAAGGGTTATGGTTAAGGGTTAAGCGTTAAGGGTTAAGGGTTAGGGGTTAAGGTAACCCTAACCTTAAACTTGAATGATCAATTAGGAGGCTCTAGCCCAACAGGAAGTGATGTTTTTTGTAGGTGACCTAGTAGTCAAGTACACTTTGGAATGAGCTAGAGACCCCAGGTTTTATATGAAAGAGGTTAGGGTTAGCCTCAGGGTTAGGGTTAGGAGATAGGAACCTGGCCATTAGACCTATCCACCAGGGGGTTAGGGTTAGGAAAGAGATAGGGACCTGGCCATTAGACCTATCCACCAGGGGGTTAGAAACTCGTGCCTTTAGGCGTGTAAAGTTTTTCAAGTTTGGAGTCAAAAGGGGCCTAACCCTTACCTGGCCAGGCAGCTGGATTCCCGAGATCACGTTCACGTGAGAATCCATCTTGCCAGGCTTCAAATTATCCGCTATGCTGCTATAGCATCTGTTTTATCTGAACTAGAGAGTATTTCTTAATTTAAAGAAGAGCAAAGAAGGAAAAACTATTTTCTCTCTACTACATCATATGGTTTGTTGATCTGATTGGTTGGAGTTAGCCCACACCACGCCCCTTACGAGATCTAAAAAAGTGAATGTGCATTTCACTCATATTTCGCTCACTGTTTATCTTGTCCTGTGCTCTCTGTAGCGGGGCTGGGCCGTACAGGCACTCTGATTGGCTGTTACCTGATGAAACACTACCGCTTCACAGCCCCAGAAGCCATCTCCTGGATACGCATCTGCCGCCCGGGCTCAGTGATCGGCCCACAGCAGCACTTCCTGGAAGAGTGAGTTACTCTTCCTGTTGGCAATTATTATTATTAGTATTGTGTGTGTGTGTATAAGGAGTGTACTTTTTATGTATGTGTGTGTGTGTGTGTGTGTATGTGTGTGTGTGTGTGTGTTAGAGCTGGGTCTTTGGGTGCAAGTACAAGTCAAGTCTCAAGTCTTAATAGTAAAAGTGGACACGGATAAGTAAAAGCGGACACTGATACATTTGCAATCAGCGTTGCAGATTTCAAATAAAACAATTTTGGTTAATAAGAGAATGGCCAAATTAATCCAGAGGATGCCAGTAATGCAGAAGAAACCTGCCTCAGCGCCAGGGCCTGAAGTTCACTCCTTCGGTAACCAGCCACTGTGGCTGGAGGATAAAAAGATTCACCAGCAACACAAGCTTCTTAAGACATCTTTTAACTGTGGCTGGAGGATAAAAAGATTCACCAGCAACACAAGCTTCTTAAGACATCTTTTAACTGTGGCTGGAGGATAAAAAGATTCACCAGCAACACAAGCTTCTTAAGACATCTTTTAACTGTGGCTGGAGGATAAAAAGATTCACCAGCAACACAAGCTTCTTAAGACATCTTTTAACTGTGGTTGGTGGATAAAAAGATTCACCAGCAACAAGCTTCTTAAGACATCTTTTAACTGTGGTTGGTGGATAAAAAGATTCACCAGCAACACAAGCTTCTTAAGACATCTTTTAACTGTGGCTGGAGGATAAAAAGATTCACCAGCAACACAAGCTTCTTAAGACATTAAAGATGAAAGAGGAAAAGCACGAACATGGTTGCTGTTGAAGAGATATAGGCATACAGTAAAACACATAAAAAACGTTTCCAGTTGAAAATGAATGTCACAACTTTTAATATGATGATAATGGATAATTATGTTAGTCCGGAAATAAGACACTTTATTTAAATAATAAGAAATTGACGGTGAGGGCTCCATTTCATTCCTTCATCCGGAATTCAAAGAACCATGGATTTGCCTTCATTCAATCCATTCAGCAGAGGGTTTTCTCTTTTAATAACAAGTAAGGCAAAAGCAATATGTAGAGGAACAGAGAGAAACTCCAATCGCTGACATTTAAATGACAGTATGAGGTCAGCACTACTAGATGGGATGGACGGCTCAACTCGTTGCGATCAGCCTCGGTGTCTGCGGCCGTAACGTTGATGTAGGGTAATATAGTTTTTTGACTGAGTTAGAATATTTGATGTAGGGTAATATAGTTTTTTCACTGAGTTAGAATATTTGATGTAGGGTAATATTGTTTTTAGACTGAGTTAGAATATTTGATGTAGGGTAATATTGTTTTTAGACTGAGTTAGAATATTTGATGTAGGGTAATATTGTTTTTTGACTGGGTTAGAATATTTGATGTAGGTAATAATGTTTTTTGACTGCGTTAGAAAGATTTAGGCTATTCAACAGATATTCGTGATCCGTAATGAAGCGATCTAAAGCGGGGAGCAAAAGGGAAATCAGCAGTGAAAGTCCCGGTGGGTCTAGCGGTGTTAACTGATGAATTAACAGCTCTAAACCGGGGAAAACAAAGAGGCGATCCCCGGTGAAGTCAAGCGTGTCCAGCGGGCTGCCTGACGTGCTTCAGAGAGGAGGTGCTTCAGAGAGGAGGTGCTTCAGAGAGGAGGCTACCTGACGTGCTTCAGAGAGGAGGTGCTTCAGAGAGGAGGCTACCTGACCTGCTTCAGAGAGGAGGTGCTTCAGAGAGGAGGCTACCTGACAGCGTCACTTCCCTCTGAGTCCGTGGCCAACTACGGTGGCCGCTTGGGAAATCGTGCTGAGATAATAATAATAATTATGCAGTGTTTTCCGCTCTATGCATCCAGCAGCAGCGCATGCATTCAATGATTATGTATCAGCCTTTAGAATCTGACAGAATGTTTGCTTTCAAGTCTCCAGAGACTCGAGTCTCAAAGTACAGTCTTGAGTAAGTCAAGTCGCGAGTCCAAGTCAAGTCGCAAGTCCCCATTTTCGCGACTAGAGTCTGAGTCTCAAGTCTCAAGTCCCTAGCTCTGGTGTGTGTGCGTGTGTGTATAAGGAGTGTACTTCCTATGTTTGTGTGTGTGTATGTAAGGAGTGTACTTCCTGTCTAACAGGAAGCAGGGTGCTCTCTGGGTGCTGGGGGAGCAGAGTTCCCAGAAGGCCACACGGGACGAGAGGGCGGATCTAGTTGGGAGGGCAGAGTCAAGGCTAATTTCATGTATGGATGACCTAACGCTAAGCCCCTCCCACAGCATGACAGACAGGCCAGCGGAGGTAGGGACACACAATAGACAGGACACACACAGCTATACACACAATACACAAAACTATATACACACACCTATACAGACACAATGCACACAACTATACACACAATACACACACACACACACACACACAATACACACAACTAAACACACACAATAGACACAACTATACACACACAAGACACACAACTACACACACAATACACACAACAATACACACACACACACACACACACATTTGAATGTGTATTTTGTGTGACTCTGTTTTGCAGAAGGATCTAAGGGAGACTGCAGCTAGCGTGACGCAGGGAGACGAGCTACGAGCTTTAAAAGGCCGTCGCACGCAGCGCCCCCCTGGAGCCATACGGTATGAGCTAGCATGAGGTTAGCATGGAGTAAGTTGAAAGTTGAAATTGTTTGTGTTCATCATGTGTTGACCGCTTAACAAGTATGTTTGTCTCATTTTTAGGCCTTTAGAGATGAAAATACACAACAGACCAGCAGCCCAGCCGCACAGGTAGGGTATAGACCTACCTTTAAACTACACACAGGTAGGATATAGACCTACCTTTAAACTACACACAGGTAGGGTATAGACCTACCTTTAAACTACACACAGGTAGGATATAGACCTACCTTTAAACTACACACAGGTAGGGTATAGACCTACCTTTAAACTACACACAGGTAGGATATAGACCTACCTTTAAACTACACACAGGTAGGGTATAGACCTTATATACCTACTTTTAAAATGTGTGTGTGTGTGTCTGTGTGTGTGTGTGCGTGCGTCTCTGTGCGTGCGTGCGTGTGTGTGTGTGCGCGGCTGCTTGCCTGCGTGCGTGTGTGTGTGTGTGTGTGTGTGTAGTGTGTGTGTGTGTGTGTCTGTGCGTGTGTGTGTGTGTGTGTGTGTGTGTGCCTGTGTCTGTGCGTGTGTGTGTGTTTGTTAGAGTCCCTCAGGGTGCAGGAGTTAATAATCAAAGTCCGTCTGCCTCAAATCTCAGAAGGTAATTTATAATTTATATACTTATTATATTATTATATTATATACTTTAACATGCATATATATATATGTTAGGGTAGTAGACTATATAATAGTAATACTAGTTACTAGTACCTTACCTCTCTATATTAGGGTAATATATACTATATCCTAACCCTATAAACTACTACTACCCTAACCCTACTACTAATACTAGTTAATACCAGCTAACCGCTAACCCAGAGGCTCAGCTGAAAACACTGAGAACAGTAGTAGTAGTAGTACACTAGTAACACTAAGAACCCTAGTAGTAGTACAGTAGTAACACTAAGAACACTAGTAGTAATACAGTAGTAATACTAGTAGTAGTACACTAGTAACACTGAGAACACTAGTAGTAGTACACTAGTAAATAGTAGTTAATTGTTATTAGTAATACTACAAGTTAATACTACTAGTGAATACTGCTAATTAATAATACTAGTTATTATTGCTTGTTATTATTGCTTGTTAATACTACTGGTTAATATTATGGGTTAATATTACGTGTTATATTACGGGTTAATATTACTAGTTTGTACGAACATTTCATATTACTAGTTAATAATACTAGTTAATACTACTTGTTAATACTGGTTAATACTACTAGTTAGTAGTTCTATTTAATATTACTACATATTACTGCTAGTTGATTCTACTAGTTCATGCTGGTTAATAATGCTAGTTAATACTAATATTTAATACTACTAGGGACTACATAGGGATAATTCTTGAACTTGACAGCGACAGCAGCCATACAGAACCTCTACAGTGTCCGGTACTCGTAGTACCGATGTGTTTTCGGACAGTACCCATAAGTAAAGATGTCCTGATTATGCGATGGAATCTCCTCTTCGTAGCCATGTCAAACATTGTGAATATGCATAGGCTTTACATAAAATGCAATATCTCCAGCATCTTTAATCAGACCACTTGGATTTGATCACCCACTATAGTCCTCAAACTTTTGGAATATTTGATGGACAAATTTTTGCTGCTCGCAAACGTGGCTGGTAGCTTGATATTTTTTACACGGCAGCACCAAAATTCACCTGCATTTGGCGTGTGGTTGGGGGTTAATTTCAGGCCCTGATATTGTCTGTTCTTTATCTCTACAGAAATATTTTATATACAAAGTGCTTTAGATTTGAACAGCGTACAGTCAGTGTTGTTGATGTCTGATAACCCTTATCCCCAGCACTGCGGCTAACTCCAGGCTAGCCAGTTCTCTCGGCGACCTCTATGGCGGTGAAATGGAGGAACCCACGCCAACATATAGTCCTCCTCTTCCCCTATCATCTCCTCGCTCCCCCGTCTCCCCCCTCTCCCCTGCCCCTCGGTCGCCCCGGGGCCCCCGTGTCCCTCCCCAGGACACCAGTCAGTATGTTAGCTCCCCTGGTGGGCCGACTGTGAAGGCTCCTCCTGGGCCTCAGGTCCCCTACACGCCCCAGGGCCCCTACAGAGGTCTGAAGGTCCCCTACAGCGGTCTTAAGGTCCCCTACAGCGGTCTGAAGGCAGCCTCCGGGCGCAACCTCAGCCGTTCGATTCCTGTAAGTGTCCATGGCAACATTATCACCACAATTATAAGAACACTATCACAACTAGCATAGCAACGGCACTATCACAACTACACTATCACAACTAGCATAGCAACTACACTATCACAACTAGCATAGCACCTACACTATCACAACTACACTATCACAACTAGCATAGCACCTACACTATCACAACTACACTATCACAACTAGCATAGCAACTACACTATCACAACTACACTATCATAACTAGCATAGTTTGTCTTCTAGTTTCCATAGCATCTAGCTAGAAGCTGA